>BQKN01066538.1:172449-217702 GCA_022839385.1 Asparagus kiusianus
TATATATATATATATATATATATATATATATATATATATATATATACTAACTAATACTCAAAATTTGAAAGGACCAAAGTAACAAAATTAACATAGAATCAAAACATTATCTGAGAACATTGATTAGTTAACCAATTGAAAGAAAGAACAAAATAATTGAAAAAAGAAAGAAAGAAAGAAGTTTACCAATCTTCAGCATGGTGTCCCTTCAAGAAGTAATTCTTTTAGGATATAAGAACATTGAGATTATCCTACTTTCAGAAAAAAAATGAAAGAAAGAAATAATGATCAAAATATCAGATTGAATATTATAACTATACATCCAATTAGATGTATCAATTGCTATATGAGAGACATGGAAGCTCATTATCTTTCACAATTGAAGGCAAATTATGAAACTATCATAAGATAAAAGTAAGAAGATATAATCTTAACTTACTGAAAATTGCACTTCTAAAGAATAATAACTATTAGTCCATGTCATAATTCAAGAATATCTTATTAGAACTATTGTATCCAATAAGGTATGTCTGAATAATAGCAATGATCTCTATGTATCCTTCCAGCACCTGATTGTTGGCAACCTACCTTAGATTTACACTTGATAATGGGGATACATAAACTTGCAATTAGTATGCATTATTTTTAACTTTCTGTTCTAGATTTATTTTTGTTAAAAGGTTTATTTTGGTCAATCAAAGTGGTTAATATATTATGCAAAATTTTCATGTCCTTGAATTATTAACTTATTTTGCCAAAAAAAGATGGAACCTGACATGACACAACTATCACAACTTATTCTTCACCTGATTACCAATAACCATCTTTTGAAATACATCCCTTTCCTGCTGCAGATTTTCAATCTGAGCTTTGAACGTCGTGGTAGCTTTAGCCTCCTGATCATGTCCAGCTTTAGGATGTACATGAAGCTGGAAATTTTAGAGTATGGAAAGTTTCCCCATAATATAACTGACAAACAAACCTTTCGGGTTAAGGTGGCGAGCTCTCGGTCTTTAGAGGCACTGCACTGCATAAGACATATTTCTAAAATAGATAAATTAAGATTAAGATATATCAGAAGAAAAACAAACCTTTGCCTCTGATCATTAGCCGACTCCCTAAACTCAATATCTCTCTGCTTCTGCTGAAGTAAAGAATGTATGCAATTGCAAGTCCTTGCAATTGATTCCTACACCAATGAGCGAAAGAAAGAATACAGTAAGTTCGCAACTTTTAGTCTTTTTTGGGTAATTTTTTGTAGGTTGGCACTTGACAGTAACTAAAGCCTTAACAAAAATAAAAGTTTCTACTTTGGATGCAGCTTCATAACTTATGTCCAGTTCAACCCCTACTACCAACAAAATAGCTATTCCATAATCTTAATTCTGAAAATAATAAATTATAACAACAATAAACCACAAATTGAAGTCAACTTCATAAAACTCCAAGCTTTCCTTCATTCACAATACTGCTTCCGATTAGGGAAAAAAAAGGAAAGTGACATATTCCCAATCGCAACTGGAATTTCTTAAAGAAGTGCTTTAATAGTTCAAGATGAACCCGAAACCCTAAAACCACCAATATTCAAGCAAAAAATAAAAATTAATTCAAAATTCAGTAGCAAAAAAAAATGCAGAACCTTCAGATCGAGGTCGCTCACCGGATCCGTAGCAAACAGATCGAGCGAAGCAGGGAATCCGAAGGTCACCAGCGTCTGGTTCAAATACTTAGCACAATGCTCCAAGTTGCCGGCATCAGCGAACGTGTACCCGCTGCAAAAGGATCGAAACCGGATCAAATCCCTAGAAATCAAGAAAACCTAGATTTAGGCTAGAGACAAACGCATTTCTTTGCATCTTTACTGTATATATGCAAAGGTCTAGAGAATGGGTTTAGGCTATCTTCGCTTTTGTCGCTCTCAATTTTTGATTTTTTTTTATTTTCTGAATCTTTTTCCGAAGATTGAGAGAGGAAGAGAGAGGACCGTGCGTTGTAAAAAGGGAAGTTTGGAAACGTTTTCAAGGAGAACGTGAGTTGCGGAAGTGGGAAGTTTTTTTTTTCAAGGAGAACGTGGGAGTACAGAGATGTGTTAGGTTGGTTATTCGTTTTATTATTTTTTTGATTGTTCACAATGGTTACTGTTCATTTTAACTTTCTTGTTGTTCTCTTTTAGTAATAAAGAAGTATATATATATATATATATATATGGAAACTGAAACAAAAATCGGATACAACCGAATCCAAATAACCTAGGGGAAATTACGAAGTGAGAACGAGCTGATAAGGAGCGGACTTTGTCGTCACCTACCAAGCCGTCAAACCAAGTAACATCCACCAAGACAATGATAAATAACAGACAAACAAAGTCTCATATTGTGAGAAAAAAAAACAGTACAAGCCAAAAGAAAACAACCAAAAGCTGAGGCCACAAGTATACAACGACCACCACTAACTAGTACTCTTTGAGAAGTTGTCACCGATATCCCCTGCTGCATTTTCCTTGGCTATATCCTGCAGCTTTAGATTGTGAGCTGCCCTTTGAAGACGTCTTGTAAGCCTATCATCTTCAGCCCCTATACAAAACATGGTATATCTAGCGATATTAGAAGCAATATGAGAGGGATTAGCTTGAATATCTCTAAATATTAGGTTATTTCTGCAGTTCCACATTCCCCCAGCAGTAGCACGGTAACATGTATTTCCATATAGCTTTACTTGTTTTTACTTCCAATAACAGGTATTTCTGTAGTTCCACATTGCCCTTATATAGTCTTTACTTGTTTTTGATGGCCCTTATGTACTCTCGGGTTTTTAAAACTTGCACTTGCATACCGTTATTTGTTTTGACAACACTTATGTACTCTAAAGATTTTTAAACTAGCACTTAAGTATCTAAAAGTTTTTAAAAGTTGCACTTAAATGCCATCAACTTTGCATAATGACGATATTTAATGCAAGTTTTAAATATTTTAAGGTATTTAAGTATAGATTTTAAATATTTTAGGGTACATAAGTGCTGCTAGAAACAAGTGAGGGTATATAAGTAATAAGGGCAAGTTTTAGTTGAGATAAATTTTGGGACGATATTCTTTCAGTGTTATTGGTAGGGATAATGAGATTAGAACAATAACATTTAGTGTTATTGGTTTTTTAAACTGTAATGAAATTATTATCCCACGTGGGATAAATTTGTCTCGCTCATATAGAAAAAAGTTTGCCCCCAAGCCATAGTTTACCCAAGTCTCATAATGGAACAATTTAAGACAAGTGGGATAATTTTGGAACATTGATATATTAACTACTAATGTATGTGCTAATCATTTTAGATATGTATTTAAGATAAAAAATAATTAAATAATAAATATTAACTACACATAAAATGATTAAATAAGTAATATCATTAACATATTTTTAATATGTTATGTTAATTTTAAATATAATACGTTATATTGTAATATTATATTATATTTATTATAAAACGATATATTACAATATAGTACATTAATTTTCTATAATATAATAAAAGTAACATAATATTCTATATTATAATTTAATATTTTATAATATATTATATTATATTTCACTAAACTTATTTCTGTTACATTAATTATAATATGATATATTTTAAATATTTCACATAATATAATATTTAACTGTATTATAAAACATTATATTCTACTAAACTTAACTAGTACGTTATATTATTGAATTATAATATAATACAACTAAGTATAGCATGTTTATATTATATTATTTAGGGTTTTTGAGATATCGGTCCCTCAAATCTCATCTACTTAGATACAAGTCCTCCACAACATCATATTAGATACATGTCTTAATCTCAACTATTTGGATATAAATCTCCAAATCATCAAATCTTGATATAAGTGCCTCAAACTAATTTCTTTGTGTACAGGTCATCGTGATTAATTCCCACTCAGCTAAGTACCTAATAAACTAACAAGTTGTTGTTGGCCTTCTTGTTTTGATGATGTTTAACAAACAATTTACTACTAATGTTGTTTGTCTAGTATTTGTACATTCCTATGTTTTGTAGACAAACAACGTTGTTGGAGGATGGATGGATTGCGCCATAACGACCATATCCAAAGGAGGTTGGTGGAATGTCGGTGAAGCAACGTGCAATTCAAGTTAAAGATCAAGTTCAAGCTTCATCCGCAATGTGTACCAAGTCAAGCTTAATTGAAGATCAAGATCTAGCTTTGGTAACATTAGTTTAGGTTTTATATTATGTGTGTTAGTACTTTAAGCTCAATCATATACACACATACACGTTTTGGTTTTTGTATATATATAGTTATATATATACATATATGTTATTGGTTTAATAATTTTCGAGTTTATATATGAAACAAATGAATAGAATTGGAAAATACTATTTTGTTTCATGTTTATATGCCTATATATGATTTCATGTTTAACAAGATTATATTTAACGAAATCATATTTAGTGTTTTGTATATATTGCATAGAATATGCAATTTCATAAAAATATTGTATTTCTAGGTTATAGACTTCATAACAACGTGTTATATCTCTTATCAAGTCTATACAATTATTTTGTAAAGCTTCAAAAGTTGGTTTATATCAAATGTCAAAAACATGTATATTTAGTTTTCGTGTTTTTGAACTAGTTTGCAAAATGATGATTTTTCACAAATGGGAAATGCAATTTGGAAAATTCTTTTTGTAACATGTTTGTTTTCATGTTTAAATACTTTTCCCAAAGTTTCATAATTTTCAGAAGTCAAATGAATATTTTACAAATTGTTTAAAATGTGTCAAAAACCTGTTTTCTGGGATGTCAGAATTCGGTCGACCGTACCGGTCGACCAAACCTGAGGTCAAAAGTTCGATGTGCCGACAGAGAGTTGTCGGTCGATCGGTACGGTCGACCGATGAAATTTTCGGTCGACCGATGACTTTTCCGGTCGACCGACAGGCGTTTTGTCAGCTGCTAACAGCTAGTTTTTTGACCGTTGCCTTGGGGTTTTTCTGTCATTTGACTTGGGATTTTCAGCTGAGTTTTGGAGGGTATAAATACCCATTGCTGATGTCTTTTCAAGAGTTAATAAAGAAGTTTTTAAACAAGTTTTTAAACAAGGTTTAAGTGCGTTTAAGGGTTTGTTTAGTTTGGTTTTTGGGGTTTGCTGTTCAAAGAGGAGTTTGCATCACCAGTTGAGGATTTCATCCTCAAAATCTTCTCATCCTCTCTTTGTATTTATAAAGAAGTTTCCTTAACTCTATTTCCTAGCATTTCTACTATTGTATTTCATATCAATCTTATTGCTAGTTCTTATTGAGTTAAGTTTTTATTTATATCTCCTTGTTTACACACACAACCATTGAGCTTATCGTATTTGCATACATTATATAATTAGGTTGTGGGATTGTGTGACATTGAGTTGAGCTTAATTGAGTTCTCATACTGTTTAGAGAACAATCAATTGATTGATATTTGTGCTTATTGTGAGATCACTTTGTAATACACTTGTACACCGAGTGAGGAGTGTGTGGTGAGAGTCAGGGATCGTCCCAAGAGGAGTGGCGTCGGTTGACGTGCCTAGGGAGAGGTTGTAACCGAGCACTTGAGGGAGACACGGCTAGGTCCAACACTTAGTGGGTGTAGAGTGTGATTGCAAGAGTGTGAGTTGTAGAGTTTTCGGTTAGCTAGAAAACCGAGTGTGTAGAAGAAGTTCCGGCTTCCAAACTGGATTGTGTTAGTGGATTTCTCCCCGGGAGTGGGGAGCGGAGACGTAGGACGGAAGGTCCGAACTCCGTGATCATATTGTGTGTTTGAGTGTGCTTTGGCGTTTATTTATACTTGTGTTTATATTTCTTATCGCCATTGTCATTAGCTCATTATTTATATGATCCACTATCTAGTTCATATTGTTTAACCCTTGTGTTAGTTTGTACATCCTTACATATATCATATTGTATATCTATTTGGTAGGATATACCACATTGTGTTAGTTTTATATCCTTGTTCATACTTGCCTATATCTTTGTTAGGATATATTTTATCTTGTTTAGATTATTTACCCTTGTGTTGTTTATATACCCTTGCATATACTCCTATCATATAGGATATATCTCATTGTGTATATTGCATAT
Source organism: Asparagus kiusianus (assembly GCA_022839385.1). Lineage (NCBI taxonomy): Eukaryota > Viridiplantae > Streptophyta > Magnoliopsida > Asparagales > Asparagaceae > Asparagus > Asparagus kiusianus. The sequence continues at coordinate 178,588 of BQKN01066538.1, forward strand.
TCTTGCTCTTTATTAGTAGTATATCTATCTTGCAAGAATATACTTGTTAAGTAATTTTAATTGGCATTTAATCGGATTAGATTAGCATAAGACCCTAATCACCCCCCCTCTAGGGTCTAACAGTTGTTAGAAATTACCTTTTAATTAGATGGTTTTAAAAAAATTAGCAAGATAGAGTAGGTTTTCAATGGGTTCAAAGGATGCGTTGGCTTAATTTATTGACTTTGCAAGAGGGTAGGTTAAAAACAAGGACGATAATGAAATAAGAAAATTAATAACCCTATTAATTAAGTTATGTTAAATGGATGGCAATTAATAATGGGACTTGTTTTAAAGAACTTAAAAATTTGGGGGCACTTGTGTCCAAATATGATTATTTGGAAGACTTGTATGCGCATGAATGAGATTAGGGGGATATCTATCCAAATATGATGACGTGGGGTCTTGTATCTAAATAGATGAGATTTAGGGGCTAATATATCAAAAAACCGTATTATCTATTAAGATATATTGTAATATATTATAATAAAAATAAAATTTACTATAATATTATGATACAGAATTTAACATTATTAATAACATATATTATAATATTAATTATAATTATAGTATTACACAACATAATATATTCCATTAGGTTAATAGTTTAAACATTTTTTACATATATGTTATATGTAAAATTTATAATATATTAAACATATTATATTAATTATATTGTCACTATAATATATTAAGTAAAATTTAATATTATATCATATTTACTGACAAGATTATACATATTTATGATAAATGATGATGACATAAAATATATTATATAGTATAGTAATATATTAAGAAAATAGTTTATTGTAATATATCATATTATATTATGATATACTGATTTAATATTATGATAAATCATGGTAAGTTTAATAAATATGATATTATATTAATGCGTCATATCATTAATTATTCCACTTAAATTGTCCCAATCACAAAGCTAAATTTTTATTATTATTTCAAATTATTCAACTTTGGCCCACTCAAATTGTCCCAAGCCATGAGTTAAAATGTTCCTATTAGAATAATTATCCCACATGGTTCTAAATTGTCCCAACAAAAAAAAAGTGTTGCCGAAACAAATGAAAGTATATAAGTGCAAAATAGGAAAACTATAGGGTGCTAAAATGCAATTAACCCATAGTTGCCTCTATACGTAAAGTCATTTTGATATTGCTTTTTTAAGGGTGCTTTTCTTTGTTTTAACTAGAGGCAAACAATTAGTAGTTAGTGAATTTTTTTCATCATGTCTATTAAAATTGTTTTTTGCTTTTAATAGGATGTTTTTAGAAGCAACCTGAGAATGATTTTAAAATCAACTTCTACTTATTTAGTCTATATATATACTATATATACGAATTACCTTTTAGTAATAATCATTAAAAATGGTTCTACAAAACATCTTACTATTTTTCAAGCAATTTTTAGTATTTTCAACGCTACAAGTTAGTTCTATTAGTTAATTTTATGAGTTATTATAAGCTCGAGCAAGGTCAAGGGGGCCGATAGGGGTAACCCATCCGTACTTGAAAAGTCAGGACATTTCCGCAAATATTAAAATGATCAGGGTCATTGTCACCCTACGATTCTCTTCCAAGATACGCACGCTGCACCCATTCACTGTGTCCAACCTACCAGGGACCCTCTCTTTCAAATTTACCATTCTACCCTCCACTAACCCCGCCGCCTCGTGCACTCCGACGTATTTAAAACCCACCAGCCTAGCTTTCAGTTCTCTTCATCAATCTCACTCAAAATTCCCAAAATTTCTCCTCCCCTCTCTCTCTCTCTGATGGAGTCGATCGCGAAACTCGCAAACCCTAGCTTTGCTTCTACTGCTTCCTTGTCATCCTCGACTCTTCGATCGGAGCCAAAGATCTCATCGCTCGAGTTTGGTTCGAGCGGAGCCTCGATTGAGAGGCGAGGATCGCCATTTAGTATCTCGATTCGAAGAGATTGCGTCGAGAGAGGCTCTCTGGTGTACGTTTCTCTAATTAATCTCTCTCTCTCTCTCTCTCTCTCTCTGTGATTGTATTTAGGGGTTTAATCACTCTGGTTAATAATTGGGGTTTGTTGTTGGGTAAATTATAATTAAATACCCTATCATTTACCTAATGTTGCAGTTATATACCCCCAGGCCTCAGCTGTAAAGCCCTTCACTTTGCGCCCTAAAGTCTAAAATTTTTCACTTTGTTACCCTCGATCATGCAAATTTGAGAATTTTCCCCACAAAATTCTCATGTGACACTCGCATGTTATTTTTAGAACATTTCAAAACCCTATTTTAAACCTACCCTATTACAATCTTAAATTTGGATTTGATAGGTTTAACAATAGGTTTGAGGCTCGAAATGTTCAGAAAATAGCATGCAAGTGTCGCATGACAATTTTTTGGGGGAATATTCTCATGTCTGCACAACCAAAGGCACTAGAGTGCAACTTTTTGGAACTTTAGGTATTTAAGTAGAGGGTTTTACAACTGAGGGTATATATGTGCGACATTGGCTCAACTATGGAGTATTTAAGTGTAATTTACCCGTTTTTTTTTTTACAAAAGTTCTATCTTGATTTATTTTCAAACTCACCCACATTCCAAATCATTCTTAAACCCAAAATATTCATGTGGAATTATTTTTAAACCCAAATGTAGCTACTGATGAACCAAATATAGTAACTTAGACTACTGATGCACCAAATATAGTAACTTAGGCCCAAATATGGTTACTGATACATGAATTATAGCAACTTTCGACATCTGAATAGTACTAAAACGCAAATTGAGTTTGGAAAATAATTGGCTATATATATTGGATATAAGAGTGATTTTTTAAGTGGGTGAGTTTAAAATAAATTAGGGCGGAATTTTAAGTTTGTAGACAAAAACCTAGTAATTGTTCCGTGGATTTTGAATATTAGGTCAAATTCTATTTTTCTTATTGAAGTTTTCTTAGGAATCAGTTGAGTATGGCTTGAGAATTTTGCTTTGAGGTGACTAGTTTGAGAAATGTTGTAAACGTGACCTTTGGTTGATGTTTTCTTCAAGCACTTTAAGTTTATTGTGGCGTAATTTATATTCCTTCCAATAGTATGTTTGGTTTATTTATAATTTTATTCAAATGCATCCTGAATGAGTAGAAGAGGATTTGGAGGGAAGTGGATGCACTTGAGTAGAAGTTGCTCCTTAAATGTTAGGATTTATGTTGACTGATAATTAGGCTGTTATATAAGAGTGTTTGGTGGGTTATTGAGTTTCCCCCCCAAGAAATTGCTTTATCTGTTTAGGTGTGCAACATTACTCAATGCAAGCGTTTGTTCAGGTAACATTTACCATATCTTTAATTGGTTATGATTTCCAGCGTGCGCGCTTCCAAACACGATGGAAATGGTGTTCCAACAAAGAAGACTACACTGCATGATCTATATGATCAGCAAGGACAATCTCCATGGTATGACAATTTATGTCGCCCAGTGACAGATTTGTTGCCTTTGATTGCTAGCGGGGTCAGAGGCGTTACTAGCAACCCAACGGTAATATATTTGGTGTATCTTGATTTCATGCTTTTGACCTTTATAGCCATATCTCTTTGAAGGATATGAAATGATGCATGCAAATATCTGTAATTTTTATTTATGTTTGTTTTTCTTTTCAGTTCTGACATTTTCCCTACTGTACTTTGCTAACAGATCTTCCAGAAAGCAATCTCATCATCAAGCGCCTATGATGAACAATTTAGGTAACCACTTCCCTGTTTGTTCAAACCCATAATCCTCTCTTTAGGCAGAACTGTGTACAACAATTTGTTATTAAGTAGTTATTTTTGTGTGCATTTATTTGAGATTTGTATAGCATGAATAAAAGTGTCTCCATGTTAATAAGCTTCACAAATTTTCTATTCCTTCTATGTGGTTCTTGGACCTATGCTCATATACCCATATTTAATATGGTAACATCATTGTTTTTAAGAAATATTTTTGAAATCTTTTCGTTTGTTTTGTTTTGTTTTTTAATTCCAGAGGAACACAAATTTTATGTTTTTCAATGAACTTGATGTTTGGAATTTCAGGCAGCTTGTATCGGATGGAAAGGATGCAGAAAGTGCATACTGGGAGCTTGTGATAAAGGATATTCAAGATGCATGCAAACTTTTTGAGCCCATTTATGATCAAACTGATGGAAGTGATGGCTATGTATCAGTTGAAGTATCTCCCAGACTTGCAAATGACACGAATGGAACTGTTGAAGCAGCAAAATGGCTTCATAAATTGGTTGATCGCTCCAATGTCTATATAAAGATTCCAGCTACCGCAGAATGCATTCCTTCTATCAAAGAGGTCATTTCACTTGGAATCAGTGTCAATGTAACGGTAAGCTCAATAACTAGAGTTTCCTAACTTGTATTCCTATTTGGTAATATTTTGTTTTTCTTGTTGATCTGCCTTAATGGTTTGCTTCATGGCATTAAGTATTATAATATAATCTAATGGTGTGAAGTATCTGTCTCGTACTTTGATGAATATGGTTGTAAGACTTGCTGGCATGCTGACTTTGTTTGAGAAAAGATTGTAACCTGGGGAGATGGATTGCGGTATTTGCGCAAGAAAATAAAACTTTAAACCTGTGGTAGAGATGTTCATAGATACTTCTTTTCTGATGAATTAAGGGTATCTGACTTTCTAGCTGGTTTATACAAGGGTTTATTCCTCTGCAGGGATGTAGCACATCTCAGCATCATACAATATATTTTCTTTTTCATTTTATATCTTTCCATTCTCACATATGAAGCCTTGTGTTTTCTTGTGATATTTGGGATGTGATTTCATTTCGCTCGTCTTTTGCTGTACTTGGAGATAATATTCATTTCCAATAGGAGAACTACATATCATCTCTTTATCTGTACTCTTTTGAAGTCTGGGAATTAGGGGATTTGGTTTGACCCTTTTTAGTTCCATGAGGTTAAACTGCATCACCCAGAAGGCTAGGATTTATATCTTCTGACTAGATGTCTATCTAACAGGGTTTCTTTTCTCTTAGTTACCTTGGCTTGTTCTTCATTACCAGCTCAAAGTGGTTTGACATATACTAACAGTTGGCGTGAAATTTTCTTAATTTTTCTGTGTTTTTTTAAAGGACGGGATCAAGAATTCCCAGCCGCTAACACTACAGAATCAGGTTGGTTACAAAAAAAAAAAAAAAAAAAAATCCATCATCTCCAACCTTATAATGATGGATGCGTCAGATCACAAAATACAATCATATATGTTCAAAAACTTATAAACCTCCCACAACGTTAACCGATCCAACCTAGCGCTTTCGTTTAATTTTTTTCAACTTTGGTATTGCTCTTCCCCATTGAAAAGGATTGGAGGATGGTACAACGATGTGTTTTACCACGAAATTTGATGAATGTCACTCCTATTTGAGTTGTGATTGTTAATTTTATTATTTCTAATTGTCTAGATATCACCTTTGAAAATTAATCAATTAGTTGGATTTTATGTTGTACCAACTTCTCCTTAGCTCCTTTATTTCCCATGAGCTACTAGAATTTATGTTTATTATGACATTTGGAATAAACTAGTTACCTCTGTAAGGCTGAGAAGTTCATGTCTGAAAGAAGGTATGCAATTGATTCAGAAACATGGCTATCTTTTCCTGTGGTAATTTGAAATATTGCCTGCAACAATTTCCTTGTTTGAGAGATAATTTTCAACTATTGCCTGCAGACTTTGGTCATAGAGGAATTTCTAGTGGTCTACTCATCATATGCATTTGCTTTTAAAGTTTTAACTGTTTGCATAACTGATTGGGTGATCTATATTCTATATTGACATATCCTTTTTACTTCACAGTTGACCTTTTCACTTTCTAGATATGAAGCTCTTATTGATGCTTACTTGGTTGATCCATATTTTTGAAGTTCTGTTTGCATTACTGATTTGTTGATCTATATTCTATACTAACATAACTTTTTTACTGCACAGTTGATCTTTTCACTTTCTAGATATGAAGCTGTTATTGATGCTTACTTGGATGGCCTTGAATCTTCTGGGCTGAGCGATCTCTCCAAGCTTACAAGTGTAGCATCCTTCTTTGTTAGTCGCGTCGACACTCTTGTCGATAAGATGCTTGAAAAGATTGGAACACCTGAAGCTCTTGACCTGAGAGGAAAGGTAATATTTTCTGCCTACAATGCTTTTAAAATTATAGGCTATTATGGTGTTCATGCTTATATATCCTGTTTCGAGCTCAATGTAGGCAGCAGTTGCCCAAGCAGCACTAGCTTATAAGCTTTATCAGAAGAAATTTTCTGGGCCAAGATGGGAGGCTTTAGTGAAAAAAGGAGCCAAGAAGCAGAGATTACTGTGGGCCTCAACCAGTGTTAAGAATCCTGCATATCCTGACACACTATATGTGGCTCCCTTAATTGGACCTGACACGGTGAGCATTGGCACCATCTTTTTATATCCTAGAGAAATAGCTTTTGTCCTCATCTGTTTTATATCTATACCTCAGAATGAAGATTGCATAACAACCCAGATTTTCCTTTGTAGACATGTTTTGCTGTCGAACTTAAAATACTAAATTATTTCTATTTACGAAGTATCCAGTAGGCTTTCAGATTTTATGCGATCGATACTGTCTGTCACAACTTGCATTAGAAAATTATATTTAACTTGCACAAGCATACACGTGTACAAATAAAAAAAGAAAAAGAAATAGAAGATCACTTCAAATGCTGAGCTGGTTTAAATGATTGGATAATAACCGTCCAGTCAAACATAGTAAACTTGGAAAGTAAAAGTGCTGGGAAGTTGTAAAACATTTGAAGTTGATGATGGATAACTGATGTTATGAGAGATACAGTGAGAAGGTGCCATGGAACGGTACATAAGGGTATATGTAATAGTGAGATGGTAAGAAATGATGTGAAGAGTCCATAATGAAAATATAGCCTATGTAGGAATGGTTTCGTAAAGGAATCTTAGAGCCGATGATAGTGGATACAATTTTTGAAGTTTTAATATTTGTGCTAAAAGGACCTTACGAAGCACCTTCATAAAGCTGCGCATCAAGAATTCATTAGATGCTTGACTACATTATTGTTTTTGTTATTACATTGTCATGCAAACTCATTAGCAAAGAATCTGTTCGAGGAGGTATTCAGAACAATGTAAATATTCCACTTTAGTATTCATTTGTAATCAGATTTGTAACCACTATAGTTGGTTGATCATCAATTCTAGTCCAAAGCTGTAACTCCTCCTTCGTGTATATAATTAAGTAATTAGTACCACATAATTATTTTTTTGTTAAGGACACATTTCACAAAACTACCGTTAGCTTTGGGGTGTTCGACATGAAACTACCATAAACTTCTTTCATTAGAAAAAGCTATCATAAGCTTTTATCACTAACTACCATGCCTGTCACGTTCGAAGCACGACATATTTTGGACATTTTTGCCCTATCTTCATTATTATCCTTGCACACTTTGTGGATTGATAAATATAAAAAAGGATAATTTAGACCTTTAATGCTAGTTGTTAATGCCTGCTTATTTTTCTGCTGTTCTGGGAGTGACATGGTAGTTATTGTGTAATTTATCCTTTCATTAATCCCCTCATTGGCCACAAATTTATGATACCTCATTCTCCCGACCTTTTGGTTTCAGGTCTCAACTATGCCTGACCAAGCACTGCAGGCATTCATCGACCATGGAGTCGTCTCAAGAACAATCGATGCAAATGTTTCAGAGGCTGAAGGAATCTACAGTGCCATTGAGAAGCTTGGAGTTGACTGGAACGAGGTCGGAGCGATCTTAGAGGCAGAGGGAGTTGATTCCTTCAAGAAGAGCTTCGACAGTCTGCTGGTCAGCCTTAAGGAGAAGGGTGACTCCCTTAAGCTTGTCAGCCATTAAAATTCTCCCACAGGAGAACTGTGGTGTTATGTTTTATGCAGTTGGTGAAACATGGTAATAAACCTATTGTAAATTAGTGTATGTGGGATGTTGGGTAAATTGTTGTGTTATTTGAATGGTTGATAAGTGGTGTTTCTTTTTAATGATATTGTTTTGATATATTTATTATTTCTGCCTGTCATTTTAGAATTTTGAGTTGTTAATAGAGAAGCGATAACATATTAGAATTCGATTTTCTAGAGGTAAATAGCTATTGGAAGAATGTTCTGTGAAGTACTTAGATGACCAGTGCTTAAATACTAATATAGTTTTTGGACTAAGTTTGGATTTTGTATAGCAATGTTGTTCTCGTAGTGGAACGTTAAGTTTTTGGTGTAGCGAAAAATCAAGTCCTGTGGAGGCCCTCTATTGAAATTTATGCGTCAAATTCTAGTCAAGATTGTCTGGAGCAAGTCATGTCTTTAGTGCCTCGCGACCGCGTTACAAACGCGAGAAAGTGTGAAAAAGTATAATAATTGTAAAAACTAAGGGTAAACTACACAAAGCCTCCATATATTTTTAGTATTTTGTATTAAACTCCCATAAACCTTCAAAATCACACTTAACCCCCATTGACTTTTGTATAAACCCCATAAACTTTTAGCTAAATTATACTAAACCCCTATGAACTTTCAAAATGCCTCTTTTATGTTGTTTTTTGGTCTAATTTATGGTGTTTATCTACAAGAAACAGAAAGTTCATGGAGTTTTCTGCAATTTTAAAAGGTTGATGGCGGCTTAGTATGATTATGAAAGTTCATAGGAGTTGAGTTCAAAATACTGATAGTTCATGGGGGCTGAGTGTAATAATTAACTTGATGACTAATTAAAATAAATTTTCGGCAATCCAACTCTGTGTTATCCCTCTCTTCTCGCTGATGGAAAATGCCCTTTTGTTGACAGAAAAATTAATTACCTACGCGAGACTGGGGAATCAAAATGACCAAAAGACCCTTCAACTTCTACGCGATGAGATCCGCACGGCCATACACGAACACGGGCACATCCGTCTTTTACTGCTGCCTCCTCTGTGTTATCCCTCTCTTCGCGCCTCTCCTCGCTCCCAGCGTTCTCGATGGCGTCAGTTTCAGTTACTCCGAGAATCTCTACTTCTGTCTCCCATTTCAAGGTTTTGTATTTATCAGTTGTCTCTGGGGTTTTATTTCACCTTTGATTCGAGCTCTAATTTGGGATTTCAATGAAAAGTTATCATTTTTTTTTACCATCAGGTTGTGGATGTCAACAGAAGGAAGTTGATGCTTTTGAGAGGATCTTGCAAGCAAACTGAGCTCGATGTGTCCTGCTCGAAAGGTGAGTTAATCTTAGTTATTTTTGTTTTAATTTCTTTATAAATAAAAGCTTGCAAGCTACGAACATAACCTTCATAATCTTTAAAAAAAAAGTTGTTCAAATTTTGTGAGTCTCATTTCTCGATGATTGAATTGTGCCACATTCCTAATGAGAACAGGAGAGTTGATCTGATTGTTATTGAGTTTAGGGTTCTGCTCTCAAAAATTTGTTCCCCTTTTTCTTTCCTCCTTTCTTCTTTCCTCTTTTTACCTCCTACGGAACAATGGAACAAAGGTCTAAACATTGGAATGGTTAGTTATTTTGTCAAAGGTCCGTGCCACTGCATCAAAACTCCGAAGCTATGGTGATGATTGTGTTGTGCGTAGCAGCACCGTAAGCATACAATTACAAACAAGATTGAAACAGTAATCAACAACCAAAAAAAGCATCACAAATGCAAGACATCAGATTTTACGTGGTTCGATAAATCTGCCTACGTCCACGAGAGCAGCACAATAATTTCTTATTAATAACAAGAAATTACAAATAAGAGAGGGGATCTCAAACTTGAGATCTCTCAAACAAATAGCAATTGATTTTAATCTAAAATCAATGCTCAAACACTCTCTCTTAAATACACAAAACCTCAATTAATATTCACCAACCCCTTCTCAGCAATAAATGAGAACATGGACAGATGAGAACAAAAAATCGGAAGTTCCCAAATTGCAGAGAACAGAAGCACAGAAGAAATGCCGCCGCCCAGCTCTCCGCTCCAATTCCGCTCCCCCCTCCGCTCTGTGAACAGGGTTTCCTTTTTATAGGGAAACCCTAGGGCGAGCTCTCTTCAATCGGGTGAGATCTAGCTGGATCCCACTACAACTCCGCAGGCGAACTTCGAACAGGCGAGGTCGAACGTCGCTCTCGTGTAGGCGAGCTCCACGAATGCTACAGGCGAGCTTGAACCTCGCCAACTGTCTACAGCTGGCCTCCACCACACTGGCGAGCTCGCACTTGACAGGCGAGCTCGATTCCTTGCCTCGCCCCTCTCAAAATCTCGCCATCAGGCGAGCTTCGATTCCACTCGCGCCCAAGCTCTCCTCGCCTCCACGCCCTCGCCTGCAGGCGAGGTCGACTAGGTATGATTCCTTCTACAAATCTTTACCTCGGCGAAGTTTTTTTAAAACTGAGCCGACACCAACCAAACCAAATATCCCACTTGTTGCGTCCAGTATGAAGTGAAACAATTCACGACAACGGACTCAATCCATAACAAGTCGAGACCTAAATGAGAATGACTCCAAACGTTGGTATCTACTCAGCAAATCGACTAAATCATAAATGACTGCCTACGTATCCTCTTGCTCAAGGAATCAAGCCTTCACGTAGTTCATCCAAATGGCCTCCAAAAGTCCTCACCAACGAAGAATGTTCAACAATTCCAAACAATGACCAAATTTTACTCCAGTGACAACTTTGGTCAACATATCTATCGGATTGTCCTTTGTGTGGATCTTCTCCAATCTGATGTCTCCATTATCTAATACGTCTCGAACAAAATAGAATCTGACATCAATGTGCTTTGTGTGGACATGATACACCTGGTTCTTAGCCAAATAGATAGCTGACATGCTATCACAATGTACCCTGATGGTATCCTGTGCAATCCCCAAGTCATCCAATAACCCTTACAATCACAAAGCCTCCTTCACAACTTCAGTCAACGCCATATACTCTACCTCCACAGTGGAGAGAGTCACTGTAGACTGAAGTGTGCATCTCCAACACACCAGTGTTCCTGCTAGTGTAAACACATATCTAGTAGTAGACCGACGTTTGTCAAGATCCCTAGCATAATCGGAATCCACATAACCAATACAATCCTGCCCATTCTTCTTATTCTTTTCGAATACTAAACCAACATCCACGGTACCTTTTATATACCGTAGAATCCACTTCATGACCTCCCAATGACCCTTTCCAGGGTCGTGCATGTACCTTGATAACATGCTCACGGCCTGTGACAAATCCGACCTTGTACACACCATCGCATACATCAAGCTACCCACAACATTGGTATATGAAACTTTGAACATGTATTCACGGTCCTCAACTGAAACAGGTGACATCTTAGCTGATAGCTTAAAATGGGGAGCTAATGGAGTACTCATCGTTTTGATATTACCATCATAACTGAATTTCTTCAACATCTTTTGTAAGTAACTCTTCTGTGTTAACTTCAACATCCCCTTCACCCTGTCTCTCTCATTCTTCATGCCCAATATCTTCTTTGCTTCTTTAAGGTCCTTCATCTCAAATTCGAATGATAATTCTTTTTTCAACTTCCTAATAGCTGAAGAGTTTTTGGAAGCAATGAACATATCGTCAACATATAACAATAAATAAATATGCTCTCCATCCAGTAGCTTGTGCATATACACATACGGGTCATATGGGCTCCTCGTGTACCATTGACCAATCATGAAGCCGTCGAATCTCTTGTACTATTGTCGCGGCGATTGTTTCAATCCGTAAAGAGACTTCTTCAGCTTGCATACCAATTCTTCTTTACCTGTAGCTTTAAATCCCATAGGTTGTGTCATGTAGATCTCCTCTTCTAAATCTCCATATAGAAAGGCTGTCTTAACATCCATCTGGACTAAATCCAAATCCAGATGTGCCACCAATGTCAATAAGATACGAATCGACGAATGCTTCACAACAGGTAAAAATACCTCGTTGTAATCAACGCCCTCTAGCTGTGCATATCCCTTGGTAACCAATCTGACTTTGAACCGAATATCCCTAATAGAAGATCCTTTTTTCTTTGCATATACCCACTTGCATCCAATAGTCTTTTTACCCTTCGATAACTTTATAAGTTTTTAAGTGTCGTTTTTTTGAAGAGACCGCATCTCCTCCTTCATAGCTTCCCTCTACCTGATTGAATCAGAGCTTGACTCTGCTTCCTTATACGTAGAAGGAATCAAATCATCAACGATTTCTGCTGATAAAACATATGTAACCATGATATCATCATATCTAGCTGGCCGACGAATGTTTCTTCTTAGTGTATTAGCTGCAATGGACTCCTGAACATAATCCTATTCCTGAGTCCTAACATCCACTGTATCCTTCACCTACCCATCTATCATATCATCTCCTCCCAGTGTCACTTCTATAGGAGTCTCAATAAATACAATGCTATTTGAAGTCTGTGGAGTTACATCATCCTCCATCTGCTGCGATACCCTATTAGTCTGGCCTTCCCCCACCTGCTGAGGAATCTGAGACCTCATCATGTGAGCCTCATCAAACGTGATATCTCTGCTAATGATCATCTTCTTGTCTTATGGATCCCACAACTTGAAACCTTTAACTCCATCTCTAAAGCCCACGAAGACTGCTTTTCTAGCTCTCGGATTTAATTTCCCATCATTCACATGATAGTTAGCTGGACACCCTAATATCCGGAGCAAGTCATAATCACTAGCCGTTGAACCAGACTATTTTTTCATAGGAGCCTTTCCATGTATCGCAGTGTACGGTAACCTATTCACGAGATGGCTCGTATAAACCAACGCTTCAGTCCAAAAGGATCTTGCTAATCTACTCTGTGAGAGCATATAATGTACATTCTCCAGCAAGGTACGGTTCAATCTCTCGGCCATCCCGTTTTGTTACGGTGTCTCCCTAACTGTGAAGTGTCATCTAATGTCGTGATCCCGGTAAAACTGTAGAAACGAATCATTCTTGTACTCACTACCATTATCCGAACGGAGTACCTTCACCTTTCTACCTGTCTGCAGCTTTACTTTCTTCTTCCACTTCTCAAATATATCCAGGACCTCATGTTTATGCCCTAATTTTTCCTTAAATAATCATCAATAAAAGTGACAAAATAATTGGCCCCATCAAGAGATGTGTTCTTGGATGGACCCTAAACATCAGTATGAACATAATCCAATATACATTGGGTATTGTGAATTGCGGTGCCAAATTTTACTTTTGTCTTTTTTTCAAGTATGCAATGTTCACACAGTTTCATCTTGCAAGTCTTTGCACTCTTGAATAGCTCCTGTTTTGCCAATACCTACAGGGACTTATCATCAGTGTGTCCCAATCTCATATGCCATAAGCTGGTAGTATCCTCTTCTGTGGTAATCGAAGCTGCCAGACCCCCTGTTACTGTCTTACCCTTCAAGTAGTAAATATTATTTTCCCTGACACCTCTCATTATCACCATGAACCCTTTTGTGACCTTCAGAGTTGCATTCTTCAAGAACACCTTATAACCAGCTGCCTCTAAAGTTCTAAGTGAAATGATATTCTTCGTCAATTGAGGAACGAATCTCACTTCCTTCAACTCCCTAGTCACCCCGTCACGCATTCTGATCCGGACTGTACCAATACCATCGATAGGCATATGTGGTCATTTCCCATAAGCACGACATCCCCTCTTTCCGGCTCCTCAAAGCTGGAGAACCAATCCCTCCTAGGATAAATATGGTATGTAACACCTGAATCCAACATCCACTCCATAGAGTCGGCATAACAAACTGACGGTAATGTTTGGCATGAGTAGCCCAAAGAATCTGAATCTGAATTGTCGTCGCTAGCTTTGGTAACATTCACCTCTGAAACCTGTACGACTTTTTCTTTATTCTTTCCGGCTCTATCTCTTAACTTTGGGCATTCATTCTTCCAATGTCCATCCTTTTTATAAAAACGACATTGATTTCTACCAACACTCTTATAGCCACCTTCTTACTTCGACTTGGAGCGATTAGATAGATGGCGGTTTGGACTACGGTCTCTCACTGCCAATGCATCTCCCGATGCCTTCTCGGAGGGTTCACTATCACTCTTCCTCAACTCATAGTTTACTAATGCTGAGGTCACCTCCTTATAGCTGACAATGGTTCTACCATTGATCATCGTAAGGACAAAGGTAACAAAATCAACCTCTGGCAATGAACATAGCAACAACATCACCTTATCTTCATCCTCTACCATGATATTCACATTGGTCATATCGGATAGCAATTTTGTGAAGTTATTAACATGTTCTCTAATGGAAACTCCCCTCTTTATTTTGAATTAGTAAAACCTCTTCTTCAAATGAAGCCGATTCTCAATGCTCTTCGTCAAATACTTCTCATTGAGTGTTTCCCACAATCGTTTCGCCGATGTCCCGTTCATCACATCATAAATTAAGTCCGGCGTTAAACATGATCGAATAACCCCACATGCTCTACTATTCATTTTCTTCCAAACATTGTTCTCCATATCCTCGGGTTTCTCTTATAATTCAAGAGTCTCCTCCAAATTTTGGGCGTTTAATGCATCCATCACTTGACATCTCCACAAACCGAAATTTATCTTGCCATCAAATTTTTGAACATCAATTTTTATATTATTAATGCTCAACCCTTGTATCCTCTTTGAAAGAGACGATCCCGATGTACTTGTTTCAGTCATCTTAACAATCCAATCTCTTCAAACGAGAATTCAAGCCCTGGCTTTCTTCTCCAAATCGAACCCCAAGCCAAATCCGGAGCTCTGATACCACTTGTTTTGCGCAGCGGAACCGTAGGCACACAATTACAAACAAGATTGGAACACTAATCAACAACCAAAAAACATCACAAATGCAAGACACCAGATTTTACGTGGTTCGGTAAATCTACCTACGTCCACAGGAGCAACACAATAATTTTTTTTAATAACAAGAAATTACAAATAAGAGAGAGGATCTTAAACTTGAGATCTCTCAAATAAATAGCAATTGATTTTAATCTAAAATTAATGCTCAAAAACTCTCTCTTAAATACACAAAACCCCAATTAATATTCACCATCCCCTTCTCAGCAATAAATGAGAACAGGGACAGATGAGAACAAAAAATTGGAAGTTCCCAAATTACAGAGAACAGAAGCACAGAAGAAATGCCGCCACCCAGCTCTCTGCTCCAATTCCGCTCCCCCCTCTGTTCTGTGAACAGGGTTTCCCTTTTATAGGGAAACCCTAGGGAAAGCTCTCTTCAATCGGGTGGGATCCAGCTGGATCCCACCACAACTCCGCAGGTGAACTTCGAACAGGCTAGGTCGAACGTCACTCTCGTGTAGGCGAGCTCCACGAATGCTACAGGCGAACTCGAACCTCGCCAGCTGTCTACAGCTGGCCTCCACCACGCTGGCGAGCTCGCACTTGACAGGCGAGCTCGATTCCTCGCCTCGCCCCTCTCAAAATCTCGCCATCAGGCGAGCTTCGATTCCACTCGCGCCCAAGCTCTCCTCGCCTCCACGCCAGGCGAGGTCGACCAGGTACGATTCCTTCTACAGATTGAGCGTTATAATTATAATTTTATACTCGTACATGTTCTCCTAGGTTGGGCGTCCTTTTATTGGCTGCATCATGACTCACAGAGTGGTTCCTTTTTTTTGAAAAATGCTAATTGTACTACACTTCTTATACTACTTTTGTGCTACCAGTAACAAATGCATGGGTCCTTCCTTAAAATGTGCAATACGTAAGCGGTGAGTCACCATGACCCTACTGATTTGTTTGTGTAGTACAAAAGTAATATAAAAAGTGCAGCATAATTATCATTACTCTTTTTTTCTTAGACCCGCTATAAATTCGTGGCTAGACTTTAACCTGGGTCGCCCCGATATTATGTTTCCTGCCACTGGATCGAAACTGCTAAGTTATGGAGAGGATTGAGGTTATAACTTTACACTATTGACACTATTCACAACCAATGATGGAGGTTTTCTTTGTTTAAAGGTCATAACTATTCCCTATCATGGATAGGAAATGAACGTGAAGAAACAAATACACTGAAAAGAATTTGTTCCAAAGTCAAAAGAGCAACCTGGTTGCAACCGTAAAGATTTTTTGAACCCCGAGTAATTATAATGAAGATAACCAGGAGACGAGAAACAAGTTGACACCTGGTTAGTTTGGTTTCAAATATGGGGAGATACCATTATGTTTTACTTCACCATTAATTCAGATGGAAAATATCTCCATCTAACTAGGTGACATGCTCCTCATGGTGTGAAAATTGCATGTCGTCATTATTGATTTCGTTTCATTTTTGATGGATGCAGATGGAGGGAAGAGTGCTGGATGCAGTTCTAATAGAAGAAAACTAGTGATGGTTTCATCCATTGGGCTTATTGGTAATGCCTTCTCGAGTATTTTGGACAAAGAAGGAGCTTCAGCATCTGAATTTGCTGACAGTAAGTCTTTCATGCCATAACTACATTACTGATTTTCCTTTCACCCATAATGCACACATGCATCACTGTTTCTTTCTACGTCACACATGCGATATGGTCGGCAGTTTAGTGAACCTACGCCTGGCCTGAGTCTGGTGTAGCTGGAGTTGTGCTTTTCCAGACTGAACTTCTCGTCCTGGAAGTATTGGGTTGGCTCAGCCTAAAGTGTGGATTGTCAGGCTCTAAGCATGAAAGTTAAGCATTCAGTTGTGGGATCTTTGTGGAACCAATCTATACAACATTCTGCGTAGAGAAAAGATTGTTTTTTCTTTTGAGAAGAATATGATTCTTAGTTGATTATCATGAAATGAGACATTCATAGTTAAACCTTTTTCAGATGAAACCTGAACCTTTATTGAAGTAAAGCTATTGGAGGATAAGATATAGACAACTGCTCTATCAATGGTAAGAGCTTGAAGTTCCATTATAAGAGCTCTCAGCTTCGGTCCTGGTTTAGCCTTCGATGACAAAAAGGGAAAAACACCAGATGAATTTGCGCATGTGAAGACTACAGATATCAGCGAGGAATATAGATGAAGTCAAAGTTGTTTTAAGGGAAAAGAAGTTTGAAAAACTATAATGCCATTAACTACCATGATTGGGAAGTGTTTAGAAGATAAAGGGGTAATAAATCTAATTTTTTCTTGAGAAATGAAGGTTAAGTACGCCTAAGGTATGGAAGATAGATTCTTTGGTGGTAATTAAATGAGATGTAAAAATCTCTGTAACTTATCCTTGAACTGATGGCCCATGAATGTTTGGGAGAGGCTTATTAAGTACAGTCACAGACTAGGAAAAGCAACATTAAATTTGAAAATAACTGTAGACAATTAGTTGATTCAGTCTCTTGTGTAGGGTATATACATACTATTGGTCATGTTTTAAACCTCTCAAATAATGTATAAATGGATCTGAGCCATAGATTTTATCAGCTAATTTCCAGAGGGGTTCTTTTGTCAACATTGAATAGATGAGAAACTTGCATAAGCATTTATTTTTTAGTCCTTGGCAATTTTGAATATTGCAGATGGCAAATACTGTGTAGACATTTTCATTTCAAATTGCTCATGTTGTGTTTTTCAGCGAAAAGAGTTGAGCCCAAATCAAGATTCACCATGGCGCATGACCACACAACTTGAGATTTGTCCCTTTCATTATTAAGATACAAATCTAGATTCATATTTGCAAAAATAACTTCTAATAAATCTTAAATATGGCCTATCCCATATATCCATCTAAACTGAGCTGGTCTCAGTAGGCCATGAAGATTGCAAACCTTTTAAGCAAGCAACCTACACATAGTTATGCTTTTTGCTCATAATTAGTGAGTTCTAATATTATTCACTGGTAAATGTTGATACAGTGCCAGCACTTCGTGGAAAGGACTATGGGAAAAGCAAAATGCGATATCCAGATTACACAAAGACACAATCAGGCCTACAATACAAGGTTATCCATTCATCTACTAGCATGCAACCTTACATCGAATAACACAAGGTGTAGCTGTCATCTTTTTTCTAACACGTAATTAACTGCAGGATCTGCGAACTGGTGAAGGTCCATTACCAAAAATGGGGGATACAGTAGTGGTAAGCTGGATAATCTTTTGCTAGTTTTACCTTCACTTATTGATATTTATTCTATGATTCAGACTGCATGAACTTGCAACACATTCATTGTTTCTCAATTTTTTGAATTGTCTGGTTAATATGTATATGGCTCCAAAGAGCATGACTCTGCAGATGGGTTCCTTTATCCTACAGTAGATTTAGATTCGATTTGTACTAAATTGCATGGGAATGGGTACGGGTATGTGTGCTGGTATTGGTACGGGTATAAGACACGACAAATTTGTAAAAGGTAGTGTACAGGGACATAACTTCATAAATATTTATATACATAATTAAAATTAATAATTTAGATGAGATCAATATTGTTTTTCATTCACGTGTTATGAGAATTAAAATTCCTATAACACTTTTATGTTTCATTTATTATGTGAATTATAAATTGGCTAACCACCACTTTTTAACTAGACACCCAAACAAACCTATAAAATAATAGTTCGAAACTTGACCTATGTGCGACAAGTTTTAGGAAGTGAATGTGTATGATCTGCATCCAAGAAATGTACGAGAAGTGTTTGAACTTAAAACATATATTGAATAAGTGAGTACATGCCTGAATAAAATGCATTCAGTTAGGATAGGCCCAAGTAAATGTATTCAGTTAGGATACAAGTATGGGTATGGCTTCAGTTAGGAGTACCTGGGTAACATAGTATTCATATGTTTCATGAATAAAATTAAGTTAATTGGACATTTAAATTGCAGTTGATTAGCACAGGCTGATGAAGACATGAATTTTTTAAATGCATTTAAGGTTGATTGGGATGGTTATACAATAGGATACTACGGCCGGATCTTTGAAGCTCGAAACAAGACTAAAGGAGGTTCCTTCGAGGTATGCATTTTTGTTTCTGGCTCTCTCTTTATCCTTGCAAGATTCTTAGCATTCTTTTTGGTTATTAAATACTTGGTTAGTAGAAAAATCTTACATATTTGGCTATTAAACAAATAGTGGCTTAAAGTGAAGCTGAGATCCTAGTGATATCCAGTACCTTGATGTCTTAATTGCAGGGAGATGATAAAGACTTTTTCAAGTTTAAGCTTGGATCACAACAGGTTATTTAACAATCTAATTCATAGGTGCTAATATTAATTTTATTTATTTTGAGTTGTTCTGCCTTTTTCTTGTCAAGCTTATCATTCAGAGTATTATTTTGATTCAATATATCGTTTACATATCTTGAGCTTTAATTATGGAGGTTTTTTATTTCACCTGAGATAGTGAGTACATTTGATGAGTACATTTGAGAGGCTTTTTGATATTATGTTTAAAGATGTAGGTAAAATATATGGTCAAGAATTTGAAATATGATTGATTGTAAATTGCATTTGTCTTATAAGATCAAAATTTTTATATGGCTGTTGAATTCATGTAAAACTTAGAATTTTAGTTTCAAACTCTAACCAAACTCTAACCTTCACAAAGTAATATAATCAAATTTAAGTTTGAAATAATTCACATGTAGCATGTTTCATTCTTAAAATTTATTGGGTTAGAGAAGTGAAATATGTCGCAACTTTCAAAGGTATATGATGGAAGCAAATACTCGAGGTTAAGTGTTATTTGGTGTACTCAAGTAACTACTGACTGGAAGGTAGTGGTTCACCTCCTTCTCGTATCAGATGGCCCATTTATTGCTTAGTTACATTAAGTGTCTTGTGGTATCGTCATCCTTATCATCCAAAACAACTGTTTGTCTGTGGAGGGATATGAGGTATATTGCTGAAGTATGTCTAAATGACCTCCACTCAAGATCTTCCTTTGATAATATCCGACTCTAATAAAAAAGAGGTTATCTATGAAACAAAATATTAAGCAAAAAGTTGACAAAAAGTGGCTTAGCTAGCACTAAGTCTCCTGTAAATATCACGTCAGAAATCCATATTTGATTGTCAAGATTTTAATAATTATGATTTGTCAATACCCATAGCCATGTAAAAGAAAATGTAGTAACTAGTGGGCTGGAAATATGAATACAAAGTAACCGTTTTACTTCCTTCTATGTGTCTTTGTTCTTCTTTGAGTGATTATACAATGAGGCCATGGTGCTTTCCTAGTTCCATTTAGATTCGTCTTATCAGTAGTCTAATGCATGCTATGTGAGGTTATTGGCCAAGATTTTCTTTCTAGGCAATATCTTAATAAGGGAGCTGGATCTTTGTTTTCTCCTTGAACAGCAAAATGTTACTCTATTAAAGATGCCTTACCATTTAATTGTTTTATTCATGTGATCCATATGCTAGGCCTGCCCCTGAATCTCAACTTTTATTCATCAATATCTATGTGTTTCCTAGCCTAAACAATCCTATATCGTTTCCTATTATCAGGTTATACGGGCATTTGAGGAAGCAGTTGTTGGCATGGCTCCAGGGGGGATTAGAAGGTGAAGTTGAGCGCCTCTCAAGTTTTAGCATTAAGGACGTCCAAAGTTGGTTTTCTCTACACACTGCATTAAGTTATTGAACCTGCGTAGATGATAAGCGTCACTGATTTGCGTTTTATGCGAACTAGGGTACCAAAAAAAGCACATGCTATGCATGCCTTAGAAAAATATAAAATTGTAACAACCAACTGATAAAATGTATATTTAAATATCTCAGAAAGTTAGAAATAAGAAAAGAACAACACTAGCGCAGTTCATATCTATATTTGCATATTTTGTTTGCTCATTTTACTGGAACTCTGGATGAACCTGCTCCCTTGCTTTCTTGCATATGTAATCGGGTAAATTACACTAAACTCCTAAGAGTTTTCAGTATGTTGGAGTAAACACCCAACAACTTCAAAATCGCACTAAACCTCCAGTAACTTTATCAGAACACCCCACTATCTTTTGGGTTAATTACACTAAACCCTCATACCTTTCAAAATGCCTTGTTTTATGTTGCTTTTTGGTTCTAGTTTATGGGGTTATATTCAACGCGAGGGGACTTATTGGGGTTTTCTGCAATTGAAAAAAGTATTGGGGTGTTTACTGCAAAATGCTGAAAGTTCTTGGGGGTTTCGTGCTATTTACCCTATGTAATTCCTTCAAGATGAACTGTGCCTGTTCTTAAATCATCTGTTGTGCAGACTATCTTGGACCATTTCAATAATTCTTTCCCACAGTTGCAGAATCTTACATGCATTTTTCATGATAGTGTGTAGAAGTTCCTTTATCTGTTCTCATTCTGTAAACATGTACTTCTTAACATTTGACTTCACAGTAATGCAGGATAATAGTACCTCCTGAGTTGGGATATCCAGAAAATGATTTCAATAAACTTGGTCCCAAACCCACGACTTTCTCGGTAAGTAAGATTCTACCAAGTACTGCAAGTGTCTTTCAGCATATTTACCCCCAAAGTATCTTGCAATTTGTAAATGTTCTTTGAAACTATATCCCTAGATTTCAATCATTACTGAACTATAGTCTAAACGATATGCACATTTATTGTCAAAGTCTCACGCGCAAAATATTTTTTTTTTCCTATGATGATCAGCCGGTTTGAGGCTCCTTAGAGGATGGCCTGTTGAGCCTTAAAGAGACATTGAATTCTTTAAAAGTCGGAATTAACTTTGAACTTTATTCACAGGGCCAAAGAGCTCTAGATTTTGTGCTGAGAAACCAGGGATTGATTGACAAAACTCTTTTATTCGATATAGAGCTTCTAAAAGTCCTTCCAAACTGATACCCGAATGAGGTTTGCTTTCTGCTATTCTTATTTCTTATTAGCACAATCAATATTTCTTACACTTGCAATTTTTTGAAGATTTTGTGATAATTGGTTAACTCCAACCTGCAGGTACTCTAATTGTTTTATGAGCAAGATTGTTTTATTGTTTTCTTTGAAAGAAGAGTCAATTTTACTAGCAAAAGAGAGTTGAAATGCGGGCTTTCTGGGCGAATTTGTGACATTGATGCTCAAGAACAGTGATCGTGTTTACGAACAGTTGCCTTCGTTGCTTGTAAACTCCATCGGTTATTTGGAAGTTCCCAATTTGTGAAAAGAGGTGCTTGCGATAAATTGTATTCCATCGAAGTAACAATGACTATTTTTTTTATTTTAAACTCAGTCAGTTGTATGAGACTGCAATTCCACCTGTTGTATTACTTTTCATTCGCTGATCACAAGAGTAGTGACAAACTCAACCCCTGGAGAAGCGTAATTTTAGATGTCTTTCTTAGTAGGCTGATAAATTAGCTTTCATTACTGAATGTCGATATCTCAGCGAAGTAAGTTAGATAATCTATGCACGCCCTTACAAGTACATGCAAGGAAAATATGCAGAGTGGTACTTTGACGTATCTTGTAGTTAGTTTTTGGCTTTGAGAGTAAACAAGAGATGCTCAAACTGTCGGCCTCTTAGGTACAGTAACACTAAAACACTATACATTACAAGATGCATTCATATATTTCCTGAATTGAATTTAAATGCCCCTTCAATATGTATAAGAAAGAGGAAGAAAATGTTATGCGTGCTCTCTTAACATTCTAATCACCCAGAGCTTGAGGTATCGCGTGTACGTAGTGATTTTTCATGTAACCAGGGGGCAACATATCCAGAAAATTTGTTAGAGTAGAGAAAACAGACACACAGTATACAATCCAAGTGCACAAAGTATTAACGAAGAAGATACAAGCCTCATATTAAACAAAATATGTAGTAAATATTTTCACGTCGAAGAGTGCCAAAGTGCTGCAGAAGTCATCAAAGAGTTCCTTAGTGCTGCAGAAGTTGGGGATGCACCTAGCAAACTATAACGATTTACAAATATGCAAAAACTAAGAGGACCCAGACGAAAACCTACAACGCCTTCCAGATGTGCCCCTTATTAGGAACCAACAAAGATAAGAGACTGAAGGAGAATACGCAAGCCACGCTTCCGTTCCTATTCTTTCTTATCAACATCTTTCCTCTTCTCCAAAGGATTGACAGAGAGGAGCAACAAGCACAGCAAAAACAAGGTCAATGGCCCTTCAGGCTTCAGCAGGGCTAAAATCCTCACCATTACCACTGTTATCACCTCCGAACTATGCCCCTGCAGGCTTACGAAGACCCGCGGGTCGCTTCGCTCTTAGATCCTCGTTCTTCTCTCGATCACTGAATCTCTTTATCTCTCCCTCTTGGGGAGCTTCTCCTGCGACCGCGCCCAAGTTTTCGATGAGAGTTGCTTCGAAACAAGCCTACATTTGTCGGGACTGCGGGTTTGTTTTTGTTTTCAATTCCCATTTCTTCGGAGCTTTTTATACGTGTTTCTGATAAAGCTGCTGAATGTGTCGTGTTTTTTTTTTTGATGATGATGACAGGTATATATATAATGACAGGACTCCATTTGAGAAGCTCCCTGATAATTATTTCTGCCCTGGTAAGAGTTTTTTTAGTAGCTTTTTGGAATTTTGAGTGTAGTGTAATTATATCCATGAAGTTAGACGAAAAGATTTATAAGACGGATCTGAGTACTATTTGTGTTTTTAATTAGTTCATAACATGATTTGTGCATCAGAATGTTGATGACAATACTAATGTGTACGAACAGAAAGGATCTCATGAAACCGTAAAAAACTTACTTTAAATTTCTTTGAAATAAATCGACAATTGGGCTCACATTTATTTGATATGGAAATTAAGTAGGCTCTGATATAGTGCCACACTTTCCTGTAGTCGTGGTAATTGCGCAGATTGACAAATTTTCACTGCAACAAAGCTTGCATACATATGCCCATACTTATTGTACAACATATGTGAAAATGTTGCGTTAATTGCAAAGGATTAAACAACAGCGACACAAATAAAAAATAACGCAAGCCACAACACATATGTGCCATTAGATACAAAATAAAATAAAAATATTGCATATGCATCGCGAGTTTTGCGATACATTTCCATGTGTAGAAAGACTGTCTCCACACATGCTCTACTCACACTTTTAGCGTGTGTCACGCTCTATTCGCGCGACACAAAATTATGACATGAGATGAAAAAAAAGTGTCACTGACACAAAAGTGTCACAAGTTGCAATCTTTTTTTGTAGTGTTGTACTACTATAAATCCAGCTTTACACTGTATTTGAATTGCAAATTTGTCCCCTACGAACACTGCAAGCAGAAAGATGAGCTCAGCTGTTATATCATTTGTTAGAGACCCATGAGAACTCACCCCAAAAAGAAAATGTTAGAATGAGAGAAACCAAATCTCTGTTGTAACTCTGAACTGAGTAGTGAAGAAAAACTTTGGCTAAGGCTAGTATGATAGAGAATTAGGGAGAGAGATGTAAAAGAAGAGAATTTAGTGCTTATGTTTTCTTTTTCTTTTTCGTATATCAAATTCTCCCACTCATGGGTTTATATAGACTTATACATGACCCTTCATATTCCATACATTAACTCTACACATTTACTTGCATAGAATACAAGGAGTCATCTCTTAGAATATCACCCCACTTATTATACTTTGATTCTTAGGATTCCCTTTCACCTAGGATATCACACTATGACTCTTAGGTTGTTTAACATGCTAAACATTGATTAGTTCAACACTCCTCCTCAGGGGTTAGCAGGTTTAACACCCATTAGTTCTCGAAGTGTGCAAAAACGATCCTTCGGCAAGGCTTTGGTGAGAATGTCTGCAGCTTGATCTTCAGTTTTGCAGTAGATGACTTCCATCTCCTTGTCCACGATCGCGTCCCTGATGAAGTGGTATTTTCTCTTGATATGTCTCGTCCTTTGGTGGAAGACGGGGTTCTTTGCTATTGCGATCGCTGACTTGTTGTCGCAGAGGAGAGGAGTAGGCTGCAGTTGTTTTTCACCAATGTCATCAAGCACATCCCTCAGCCACTTGATTTGTGATGCTGCTTGAGAAACCGCCACGTACTTGGCTTCTGCAGTTGATAGTGCCACGGACTCCTGCTTCATCGACGCCCAGGAGAACACACCCGATCTGAGTGTGAAGCAATATCCAGAGGTACTCTTCATGTCATCTTCATCACCTCCCCAGTCACTATCGCAGAATCCGAATAGCTTTGCTGAGGAGTTCTTCTTAAAATGGATCCCGAAATTCTGGGTGCCTTGGATGTACCTAAGGACCCGTTTGGCAGCTCCCATGTGCACTCTTGTTGCACAATGCATGAACCTGCTTAAGAGACTTGAGGCAAACATGAGGTCAGGTCGAGTATTAGACACTCTTGTTGCACAATGCATGAACCTGCTTAAGAGACTTGAGGCAAACATGAGGTCAGGTCGAGTATTAGATAGGTAGAGGAGACTCCCTATGATACTTCTACAGAGGTTAAGGTCTTCTCCTTCGGTACCGTCTCCCTTCTTGAGTTTATCACTGACCACTAGTGGGGTAGAGACGGGTTTGCAGTCTGCCATGCCGAACTTCTTCAAGATTGACAGTGCATAGGCCTGTGATGAATGATTATACCATCTTCGTCCTGCTGGATCCCCATACCAAGAAAGTGGTGAAGGAGGCCTAAATCTGTCATCTCGTACACCTCCATCATGTCTTTCTTGAACTCATGCATAAGCTTCTCACTGTTGCCTGTATAGATAATATCATCTACATATACAGCTACAATGAGAATATCTACCTCATCTCTTCGAATGTAAAGTGTGGCTTCACTAAGGCTCCTTTTGAAGTTGTGTTGGGTGAAGTAGGAGTTGACCTCTTCATACCACGCCCTTGGTTCTTGCTTGAGACCGTAGAGGGCCTTGTGGAGCTTGTAGACTTTATCTTCATCTCCTGCAACTTCAAACCCTTACGGTTGATGGATGTAGACTTCTTCTTGTAGCACCCCATTAAGGAATGCCGACTTCACATCGAGTTGAAATACCTTCCACCCTTTGTCAGCAGCTAGAGCAATCAAGAGACGAATTGTTTCTAGTCTGGAGACAGGAGCAAAGGTTTCATTGAAGTCCACTCCGGGCTTCTGTGAATAGCCTTTCGCCACAAGCCGTGCATTTTTCTTCTTGATGGACCCGTCAAGGTTTAGTTTAGTCTTATAGACCCACTCGACGTCGATGATTGGCTTGCCTGTAGGTTTCTCTACCAGCTCCCAGGTGCCATTTTTCTCTATCATGGAGATCTCCTCCTGCATGGCTTTCTTCCAATCTTCTTCTTTGATGGCTTCTTCAAATGACTCATGCTCCAATATGCAAAAATTACATGAAGCGTAAATCTTATTAAGGTTTCTGTATCTTAATGGAGTTGTACCTGAGGAGGAAGAAGAACTGGGACTAGAGTTGGATGGTGTGCTTGAGGAGTTAGCACTTGATCCGGGTGTGGTTGAGTCGGAGCTTGTTGAACTCGAACCGTTTTGTGGAGTTTGCACTTCTGGCTCTGGATCTGGATTTTGGGTGTTTTCTGAATCTAGGTATATGTAGTTTGTGGGCACCTGCTCCTCCTTCTTGAGATCCCAATTCCACTTGGCTGATTCGTCAAAGACCACATCCCGTGAGATGACGATCTTTTGAGTCTTCGGGTTGAAGAGCCTGTAGCCCTTCGTATGGCTTGCGTATCCCATAAAGATACATCTTCTTGTGTTCTCCTCAAGTTTGGATCTCAACTGGCCTGGAATGTGAGCAAAACAAACACAACCGAAAACCTTAAGGTGGTTTAAGGAAGGTTTTCTACTTGAGAACGCTTCGAAGGGGGTCTTGTCCTCCAATGCTCTTGTTGGACACCAGTTGAGAAGGTACACTGCAGTGTTGACTGCTTCTCCCTAGAACTTGTAGGGAAGGTTCTTCTCATGTAGGAGACTCTTGGCCATCTCCACGATAGTCCGGTTCTTCCTTTTTGCCACTCCGTTCTGTTGAGGAGTGTATGGACATGTGGTTTGCTTCTCGATGCCAATGTTGCTGCAGTAGTCCTCGAACTCTGCTGAAGTGTACTCTCCACCCCGATCACTTCGAATCTTCTTGATCTCCAGGTCTTTTTGTCTTTCCACCATTGCTTTGAATTTTTGGAAGACGGTGAAAGCTTCTGATTTGAGCCTCAAAAAATAGACCCAGGCCATCCTGCTAAAGTCATCAATAAAAGTGATAAAATATTTGTTGCCGGCCAGGGACTCCGTCTTCATTGGACCACATAGGTCCGTTTGGATCAACTCCAAAGGCTTTGTTGCCCTCCATGCTCCTTCCTTTGGGAACTCGCCTCGATGCTGCTTGCCTTTCATGCAACTGGAGCAGACACCTTTAATTCCTTCAATGCTTGGGAGGCCATACACCATTTCTCTGCTTTGAAGAGTCTTGAGGCTTTGGAAGTTGAGATGTACGAGCCTCTTGTGCCATAGCCAGGAGGAGTTCACCTCTTTGACCTTTAGAGCTTGAGTGTTCCAGTAGTGCAGTGAGAGAGGAAAACTTCTGTTGGGTTGCATCTTGACTTTGGCCACCAAGTTGTTAAAACTCCTATCATCATAGATCTTCACTGCTTGATCACCAAAAACTAGAAAATAACCGTTAAGGAACATTTGACCTACACTTAACAGATTTTCCTCTAGACCCGGTACAAGCATTACATCCTTGATGTATCTTTTTCCTTTTTTTGTATTTACAGCCAAGATACCCTTTCCTTCAGATTTACAATATTCCCATTTCCCATCTTTACACTACCAAGATAGGATGTGTCTAAGTCTATCAGCAATGATCTGTTCGCGGTCATGTGGTTACTACAACCACTGTCAATATACCAAAGACTACCATCACTATCTTTTCCTCCATGACAAGCAAAGAAAACATTACCTTCACCGTCTTCTTCTTGGTTTGCAAAGACTTGTCGGCAGTTTTGGTTTTGATTTCCTTGAGTCCTGCACTGCTCTTTGGTATGCCCAAATCTGGAGCAGTTGGTGCACTTGGGCTTCCCCTCGAACTAGCACTTCCCTTGATGAGACTTGCCGCAAGTTCTACACGTGGATTTTCTACCTTGTTGTGAGTTGCCACTTTATTGTTGTTGTTGAGGCTTTGGAGCAAAATTGGGCTTGCCTCCTTTCTTCTTCTTCTTTTACTTATGGCTCTGTTGTTTATTTGAGCTCATGTTGAAGCTTTGGAAGACTCTCTCCATGGTAGAAGCTTCATTCCTCTTCTCAAGCTTTTGGTCAAACGCCTTGATAGATGCGATTGCCTCTTGTAATGAAAGCTTCTCCATATCCTTTGTTTCTTCTATCACACTTACAATGGGGTCATATCTACTAGAGAGAGAAATAAGAATTTTTTGAACTACTCTTTGATTTGTTACATCTTCACCATATGTTTTTAATTGATTTATAACATTGGTGAATCTAGTAAGAAAATCATCGAGTCTTTCTTCTACTCTCATAGAGATTTGCTCAAACTCTTTTCTAATAGTTTGAAGCTTAACCGCCCGTACCTTTTCACTTCCACGGTACTCTTCTTGGAGAATGTCCCACGCCGCCTTTGCTGTCTCCTCGTTGGTGATCCTAGGGAAGATGGAGTCGGAGACGGCATTTTGGATCAACCCGAGGGCTTTGGCATCCCTCATGTAGTTAAGCTTTAATGTCTTCTGCTCCGTCGGGGTGAGAGAGTCTTCGTCTTCTGGCATCTCAAAACCTTTCTCCACCAGCTTCCAAAGGTCATGTGCTCTGAATATCGTCCTCATCTTGATCCGCCAAAAGTCGTAGTTCTCCCCGGAGAAGATCGGTATTCGTATCTCGCCGGAGGTAGGTTTTGGGTCGGACTCAATGACTATTTGGTCAGCCACTTGAATTCGAGATGAAGTTGGAGAATCGACGGTTGTATTGGTCATTTTGAGGAGGCTATTTGGAAGAGTTTTGGTAGTGGGTGTTGGTGTTTTTGTAGAGGTAGGTTTTCTTAACACTCAGTTATCGTAACGAAGCTCTAATACCATGTTGTAACTCTGAATTGAGTAGTGAAGAAAAACTTTGGCTAAGGCTAGTATGATAGAGAATTAGAGAGAGAGATGTAAAAGAAGAGAATTTAGTGCTTATGTTTTCTTTTTTTTTTCATATCTCAAATTCTCCTACTCATGGGTTTATATAGACTTATACATGAACCTTCATATTCCATACATTAACTCTACACATTTACTTGCATAGAATACAATGAGTCATCTCTTAGAATATCATCCCACTTATTATACTTTGACTCTTAGGATTCCCTTTCACCTAGGATATCACACTATGGCTCTTAGGTTGTTTAACATGCTAAACATTGATTAGTTCAACAATCTCTGGTAAAGCTATAATTGTGTTTTTGTGGAGCCAATGTGGGACTAAATGAATAGTAACAGGAAATCTTGAAGTCTCGAGAGAAATGGCTTTCCTGTTGTGTTGTTTATAATCTGATGAAACTCGTAATCGATCTACTGCATCTCTTTTTATTTGTTTGTATCAAAGTTCTCCATACGTTCAATTCTTACTTTAATATTCTAGATGATTACTGAAATGTGTCTATCCACAACCAGCAATATTGTTAGATCAAAAGAAAAGTTTTGCTTTAATAGATAAAACCCTAATCAATCTCAATATTGTTCATGTCAAACTATTGAAATAATTAAAAAGATGCGGAACTATACCTGAATCCATAGGGTAGGATGTGATTCTTGAGTTTTTTGAGATGTAGATCTTCTAAATCTTCTACGTATATATCCTCCTTAGAGAAACCTTAACCCTTCCGAAGATGGAAAATCAGAAAGAGATTCTTCGTAGAGATTTAGGGAACCACAACCCTATTTATAACTATTATCAGTTATTTATAATTATCAATTCAGCTCATCATAGAATTAACAATTATATTTTGATCTTTACACATAGGAGGTCCATATTTTAATTATGCATTAAAAGTCCAAACCCTAATCAGATCGCTTTAATGGGCTAATCTTGATTGATGGCACATAATACATATCTATTTAATATATTGGCCCATATATTGGATTTAAACCCAACAATCTCCCACTTGGGCCATATACGTTACTATATAGATATGAATTATGATATAACCTTATGAGCTCATGGATTTTGCTATCAAACAAAATGCAATCCTAACAATCTCGTCTATTAGTTATACCAACATCGGATCAAAGCGATCTTCATTGTATTTGTCACAAATAGACCCATCAATGGTCACATATATCAATATAACCAACAACACAGATCAAGCATGGATGTGTAGCATGAGAATTTAATGTAGTGTGATCTTAACAAGTCTATTTCCAAATGGTTCACCTTAAAATCTTAGTGAGATCAAACCATACCAAAAATCAGAGTGAATATGAACTGAATACTTTATACTACAGTAAATAACCATATAATAGCCATAAAATCATAACAAATGTGTCTACAAATAAAAGCATCTAAAATACAAACTCCCACTAAAATGATATATCCTGAAGAGATAGAACACCCATATGAGCAGTGTGCTCATGAAAGACCTTGGGTGGTAATCCCTTTGTCAGTGGATCCGCAATCATGGAGTTTGTTCCAATATGCTCTATAGACAAAAGTCCACTCTGAACTCTTTCTTTAACAACTAGGAACTTGATGTCTATATATTTTGACTTTGCCAAACTCTTGTTGCTGTTGGAACACAACACTGCTGACTTATTATCACAAAATAATTTAAGTGGTCTTTTAATTCCATCCACAATTCGCAGCCTAGTGATAAAATTTCACAGCCATATTCCATGATTAGATGCCTCATAGCATGCTACAAACTTAGCTACCACAGTGGATAAAGCTATGAGTGTCTGCTTAGCACTCTTCCAAGAGATAGCTCCTCCAACAAGCAAGTAGATATAGCTTGAAATAGATTTCATGCTGTCTTGGCATCCAGCAAAATTGGAGTCAGAATGCCCAATGATCTCTAACTGGTCTGACCTCCAATATGTGAGCATGTATTCTTTTGTTCTCTATAATTATCTCAAGACTCGTTTGGTTGCTTTCTAGTGATCCAATTCAGGATTACTTAAGTATCTGCCCAGCATTCCAACCACGTATGTAATATCCAGACACGTACACACTTGAGCATATATTAGACTTCCTACTGCTGATGCATAAGGAATCTGTTGCATCTTCTTAATCATAGAATCATTCTTGGGGCATTGATTGAGATTGAATTTATCTCCTTTAGCCACAGGGGTGTCGCTTGGTTTACAATTTTACATGCAAACCTTTTAAGAACCTTCTCGATATAGCTCTTTTGTGACAACCCAAGTATACCTCGAGAGTGATCCTAGTATATTTGTATGCCCAATACAAAAGAGGCGTCCCCAAGATCTTTCATCTCAAATTTCTTTGAGAAAAGTCTCTTGGTTTCGTACAATAAGCCTATATCATTGCTGGCAAACAATATATCATCGACATATAAAACCATAAAAATATGTTTACTCCCACTGAACTTGTAGTATACATAATCATCAACTACATTCATCTCAAAATCGAATGAGATGATAACTTGATAAAACTTATAATACCACTGAAGAGAAGCTTGCTTAAGCCCATAAACGAATTTCTTCAATTTACAAACCATCTTCTTTGCATCTCCCGATACAAAATTTTCTGGCTACACCATATAAATTGTTTCATCAATGTCGCCATTGAGAAACATAGTCTTTACATACATCTGATGTAGCTCAAGGTCAAAATGTGCCACAAGTTCCATTATTGTCCTAAAAGAGTTTTTCGATGAAACCGGAGAGAAAGTCTCTTTATAATCAATGCCTTCTTTTTGTGTAAATCCTTTAGCGACAAGATGAGCTTTGTACCTCTTCACATCACCTTTCGAGTCCCTCTTGGTTTTAAATATCTATTTACAACCAATGGGCTTTGCACCTTCAGACAACGCGATAAGGTCCCAAATGTTATTATCCTTCATAGACTTTATTTTCTTATTCATGGTATCAATCCAACATTGAGATTTAGAACTTTCTATGGCTTGGCGGAAGTTAATTGGATCATCTTCCACCATGCCAATGTTTTCCTCATGTTCTTGCAGAAATATAATGTAATCATTTGGAACCGCACTTCTCCTTTCTCTAGTGAATCTTCTTAATGACACAGGTTCTTGAGGTGGTAGAGTTTGTTCTTCTAGAAAAATTTCTGGAATGGGAGGTTCTATGACATTATCTTAATTTGGATCTGTTTCTTGAACAATGTCAGGAATAGAAGTCTGATCAATGTCAATAGCAGTTATAGGATTATTAACACATTCCTTTTCAAAGACAAAGTCCTTAACCTTATCTCCCCCTACAACTCAACATTCTCAAAGAACCGGGCATTTCCCATCTCAAATATTGACTTGAAAGTAGGATCATAAAATTTGTAACCCCTGGATCTCTCAAAGTAACTAACAAAGTAGCAGCTGGCCGTCCTAGAGTCCAGTTTCTTTTCATGTGGCGTATAAGGCCTAGCCTCAGTTGGACATCCCCAAATGTGCAAATACTTTAGACTATACTTTTTGCTTGTCCAAAATTCATAAGGGGTTTTGGTAGTTTCTTTTGTGGGTACTCTATTGGGTATGTAAGCTGTAGTCTTTAATGTTTCTCCCTAGAGAGATTCAGGTAAGTTGGAATGACTAATCATACTTCTTACCATGTCCTTAAGTGTTTTGTTTCGTCTTTTGGCAACACCATTTATGGTAGGAGAATCAGACATGATGTACTATGGGACGATACCACACTCCTCTAGGAATTTAGCAAATAGTCATTGATGTTGTTCACCTAAACTATCATACCTGTCATAATACTCACCACTACGGTTAGATATGACGCTTTTGATACTTTTGTTGAGTTGGTTCTCAACTTTAGATTTGTAAGCTTTGAACATGTCTAGTGATTGTGACTTTTCATGTATGAGATAAAGGTTGCCATAACGCGAAAAATTATCTATGAATGTGATAAAATATTGTTGACCATTCTAAAAAACTGTAGGGAATGACCCACAAATGTCTGTATGTATTAGTTTTAAGATGTCTGTAGCCCTATTGACACCAAATCTCCTTATGTTTGTTTGTTTTCCCTTTATACAATTAGTACAAACTTCAAAGTTTGTAAAATCAAGGGGATCTAGATTCCCGTCTGACACATGTCTCTCAATTCTCCTTTTGGAGATGTGACCTAATTTCTTGTGCCATAACGAAGCGGAACTCTCATGGGTTAATTTTCTCTTTACACTCGAGTGCCCAATTGCAATGTTTCATGATATGAAGTAACCGTATCAAGCAAATAAATGTTATCAGCATAAGATAAAGAACCAGTACCAAACAAATTTGAATTCTAAAAAAAGAATAAATTTACCAGTTCTAAAAGAATAAAAGTAACCAAATTTGTCCAATATAGGAATAGAAATTAAATTTTGTCTAAATGACAGTACTACATAAGTCTCTTTCAAATCCAAATAACAACAGGACTTTAACAATAACCTAAATGTCCCAATTGCCTCAACTTCAACCTTCTTGCCATTGCCCACATAGATGTATCTTTCACTATTACTTAGCTTTAGGCAGCTTAGACAACCCTGCATAGAAACAATGATGTTTGTTGTGATAGTAGAATCTAACTACCATGTGTGTCTAGGTACTAAAGATAAATTAACCTCAGAACAAACACAATTGAAAAGTGTACATTTCTTTGCACGCCATGCATGATAGTTCATACAGTTTTTCTTCTTATGTCCCGCAGCCCCACAGAAGAAACACCCATCTCTATTATTTGCTTTGTGTTGTTTCTTTTGTGGTTGAGCTTCTGCAACTTCTTTATTTTTCATTCTTTTCTTCCCTTTGTCCTTGGAAGTACTAGCCAAATGATTACTTTCTGCCTTCTCTTGCTTCAACCTTTCCTCTTCTTGCACACAATATGAGATAAACTCATTAAGAGACCAAGTCTCCTTTTGGCAATTATAGATCACTTTGAATTGACTGAATTGTGTGGGAAGAGATATAAGAACCAAATGTATAAGCAAGTCCTCAGAGAGTTCAAGCTTAAGTGCTTTCAACTTTGAAGCAGTATGAGACATCTTCATGATGTACTCCCTAATGTTCTCTTTCCCATTTTATCTCATGATTGAGATAAGATTTGCCAAAAGTGTACTAGTTTCAGCCTTTTCATTCTTAGTAAATCTTTTCTTAATGTTTTTAAGGAACTTTTTGGTAGTAGTTATCTTCTCTGACATAGTGCCTCTGAATGCTTCTGGAATGGCCATCTTTATAATCATCATATATATGCAATTTGACTTCTCCCACCTCTCCAAGTCCCTTTTCTCATTAGTAAAACTTTTGTCCGTAAGAGGTGCAGGAGAAGGAAGCCTTAACGCAAGGTCGATATCCATGACTCTAAGAACTATCATAACGTTCTCTTGTCATGACTTGAAGTTGGTGCCATTTAGCATAGAAATGGAATTAATGTTGGTAGCGATGTTTGAAGTAGAACTAATAGCTGAATTAGAGAACAACATAAGAAAATAAATACGCTTACATAAAAAAACAAATTAAAATTAACGAATTTAAAATTAGCAATACCCATCTCAAGATACTTAACACAACATTAATATTTAGTCTTTGGACAGAAATATTAATTTGTAAGTGATATTCTTGGTGTAGTGATCAAACATTGACAATAAGACATGTCAAACAATAAACCTTTCTTTGGACCGATTTATTGTTCACATGTTAAACCAAATAATTGTCACATATTTATCACCACAGATATGCATATGATTTATTCAAATATTAACCTTCCTTTGGGCTGATTAATATTTGCATAAACCATATACACATTGCCTTTTGATGTATAAAAATAAATTGATCTACACAAGAGAGGCTACTTTGGTAACATGTTGTTTCAATTAATTCTTTTAGTACATCGTATATCTTTAATAAATTTTAATGTCAAAATTTTGAATCAAATAAATAAATAAATAAATAAATAAATAACTAAATAAACTTATTCTAAACCCAGAAAAAATATTGATGCATACAGGCCTGCGCTAGGTTTCACATGGGCCTACTTACGTTTTTTTATAAAACAAGCCAATGATGAGGGCGACCCACTATAATATTTTGCTTTGATTTTTTTTTAAATCATGACCCTCAAACCTAAAGCCTCCACACTTATCTCAGCCTGCTAACGTATTAGTGGGCCAATAGAGAACGACACCAAGTTTTCAATGACGTTAAATCCCACTAACGTATTAGTGGGCCAATAGAGAACGGCACCAAGTTTTTAACGGCGCTAAATCCCGCTAACGTATTAGTGAGCCAATAGAGAACGACACCAAGTTTTCAACGGCGCTAAATCCCGCTAACGTATTAGTGGGCCAACAGAGAATGGCACCAAGTTTTCAACGGCGCTAAATTTTCGATCTGCTGTAGCAAAATTTTGTGATACAATAGCAATTTTTTTTCCGTGATACTATAGCAAAATAAGCGATACTGTAGTTTTTTCTTTTTCCCTGCCGACATTGTAGCGGGACTGTAGTAAAATTTAAATTTTTTTCCAATCAAACATCAATTCTTCTAAATCGGGTTCATAAAATTTAAAATATGATAACCCTTTTAAATCCGAAATCAAGAAGAACATATAAGAGGAAGAACTACCAAATTTTGTTCTCAAATTAAACAATTGAAAAAAAAAAAGATTTTTAGATTTGAAAACATATAAGAGAATCACATCAAAAATTAAAATTGATTCTCAATTGATTAACATGAACACCACTCTGATACCAATTATTAGATCAAAAGAAAACTTTACTTTAATAGATAAAACCCTAATCAATCCCAAGATTATTCATGTCAAACTATTGAAATAATTAAGAAGATGAGGAAACATACCTGAATCCATAGAGTAAGATATGATTCTTGAGTTTTTTTGAGATGTAGATCTTCCAAATCTTCTACGTATATATCCTCCTTAGAGAAACCCTAATCTTTCTGAAGATGGAAAATAAGAAAGAGATTCTATGTAGAGATTTGGGGAACCGCAACCTTATTTGTAACTGTTATCAGTTGTTCATAATTATCAATTCAACCCATCATAGAATTAACAATTATATATTGACCTCATATTTTGACCTCTACACATAGGAGACTCATACTTTAATTATGCATTAAAAGCCCAAACCCTAATCAGATCATTTTAATGGGCTAACCTTGATTAATAGCACATAATACATATCTATTTAATATATTGACCCATATATTATATTTAAACCCAACAACATTTCTTAACTAAAAGTCTAATAAACATCTTCCTAAAATCATAAATAAAATTGAATTATCAACATACTCACCAATGGAAATTTCATATCTTATTGTCCGTTAAAATATCGTATTTTCCTTTCATGAGACTTTCGTTTATTGTACTTTTCATCATTTCTGAGACTAAAAGTCTAATAAAACCACTTGGATTTCTTTTCTTAACAATGTACTTACAGTCTGCGGTGCTCCTAAACGAAGATTCAGGGCTTATCAACCTGCAGTAACAAAGAATGCGAATGCCGCAGATGTTCGTAAAGCCAGAAAGGAGCAACTTAAAAAAGATGAAGCCATTGGGTTTGTATTATTAATCTGTTATTGGAACTAATTCTTATTAACTTTTCCTTAGCCATTTTTTTGCTTTGCAGAAAAGCGTTGCCCATTGCCATCGTTCTTGGAGTTGCAGCACTTGCTGGTTTATATTTCTATCTCAACAGTGCATTCTAATATGAGCAAATGAGCAGAACTTAATTAGTAGGCCTCATAGTTTTTTGTATGTGTTCGTAATGTACAAACAAGATTATTGATACTATAGTAGGGTGGTAATTTTGTTATTATCTATAAACTAAAATCTAATATAAGAGTTTTGTCATGAAATTGCTACATATATACTGCAGTAGGTTCAGTGGACTTTAGAAAAATAATCTGAAAATGACATTTAAATATTTTATTTCTGCTTTATCATTCTTAATTTCTAGAGGAAAAATTTTCTGACAAGAAATGTATTGAATGAAAATTTCATATTAACCTCTGACGAAAAAACTCGGATGAAGGTGATATTTACAAAACAGCAACCAATGCCCCTGATATTTACTGCCTACTTTTATAGTTAAGGTTGTTATTTTTTGAAATTAGTAGCTCAAATCATGAAAATTGCTATTAGTCCCTCAATTCTTAAGTAATTTTGAAATTAGTCCCTCCAATCAAATTAAAAGTAGAAGTAGCAACTTCAAAGCTTAATTTGAAATGCCTTATGAGAATTTGAGAACCTAATGCCGATCTCAATGAATTGGTAAATTAATATCCTTAAATTGTTACTTTCACTCTCGACATGAGGGACTAAATTTGAAATAATAATCTAAGAATTGGGGGGCCCAAATAGAAATTTCATTGATTTGAGGATTAATTTCAAAATAAACTAATGCTTAAGGGACCTAATAGCAATTTAAATGATTTGAGGAACTACCTTCAAAATAGGAAAGATTTACGGACTAGTATGCGCGCGCGCATTTATATTTATATAAATCTATAAATAAATATTCAATCTAAAAAGGTTTCTAGGAAAGCGCAATCCCATGAACTATATGTACGCGTCAAAAATTACCTATAGCTTCCCAAACACAGTTCAAGATAACGAGAAGACGATAAACATTATTATCCGAGTCAAGGGAATTTATCCAACACCAGTAAGCGTACAAAGTGGATCAGAAAAATGTGTAAGTCAGCGAAACGATGAACCGTACGCAAAACAAGCGAACTTGAGGGGTCACGAATAGCCGAAGTATCAAAAAGATGAACAAAACACACCCGGAGGCTTGCGTAAGCGCGAGCCACCAAATGGTGACTCGCATGAGTGCGAGCCACCAAATGGTGGCTCGCATCATAGGTGCCACCAAATGGTGGCCTGCACCCATGCGAGCTACTAAATGGTGGCTCGCACCCATGCGAGCCACCAAATGGTGGCTCACACAGTACCGAGCCACCACGATTCTTTTTGACTCCCAAGACTCCTAAAATGCGGATTCCGATGATTTTTAAGGATTCTTTCATCCCAGGGCCTCCCCAACTGTTTTGAGGCTATCCCTAAACGCGTTTAAGTGGTTATTAACTGCAAATAACGTTTAAACATCAATTCTTATCCAAAAACACGTCTCCAAAAGCCTATAAATAGAAGCCTAGGATCTTCTTTCAGGAGGATCTGAAGTTGAAAAGGGGAGGTGCTGTCAAATTATCCAGCTAACCACGAATTTCAGAGGAGAATCATCAAATCTTGGTGAATACTTTCATAAAAAAAATCCTTCGAAAGATTTGTGATTCTTTCCCCTTCTTTCCTCTGGATTAAACTTGGTTTTAATCTCGAGAAGAGCTATAATCTTGCTTGGTCATGATTGTTGCTTCCGCAATTATTTCCTTTGTGAAGTAAGAGTGTAGTCATACTATTAACCGGGTTTGATCTGCGATGGTCCACGGACTAACGCGTCCCCGGCACAGGCAAAGATCCCACGCAAAGCAACATGAGATAAACTACTGTTGCGTTTTATTTGATAAAGTTGTAATCTTTATTTTTTATTGTAAGAAGATCTTATAAAAAGATAAACTTTTCTTTCAGTTTGAACTTGTAATCGATAAACGGTGTAACAAGTTTGAAAGCAATGGAAAAATCAACTTTTGACACAAACAAACTGGCGACCACAGTGGGAGCTGACAGCTTCTCTGCCGAAGCTGTAGTGTCGCAACCAAAGGCCATCATCCCGATTAACGAAGAGGTCGAGTACGAGTTCGACTAGGAAAAGTATGAGGAATACTTATCCTCACCTTCAGATCATCCTCTCCTCGCAGGAATAGGATGAAAGTACCCTAATGCCACTAGGAAGGAACCCTAGAGGAGGGGTGAATAGGGTTTATGCTAATCTAATCCGATTTATGCCAATTTAAACTTATTGACAAATATCCTAGCAAGTATGATATATAACAAGATATATATGCAAGG
>BQKN01066538.1:222702-268410 GCA_022839385.1 Asparagus kiusianus
AAAACCAAAATGAAATGTGTATGTGTGTATATAATTGAGCTTAAAGTACTAACACACATAATATAAAACCTAAAACTAAATTACCCAAGCTAGATCTTGATC
The DNA here is from genome assembly GCA_022839385.1 of Asparagus kiusianus. Lineage (NCBI taxonomy): Eukaryota > Viridiplantae > Streptophyta > Magnoliopsida > Asparagales > Asparagaceae > Asparagus > Asparagus kiusianus. The sequence continues at coordinate 222,805 of BQKN01066538.1, forward strand.
TTCATTGTAGCTCAACTTGGTACACGTTGCGGATGAAGCTAGAACTTGATCTTTAACTTGAATCGCATAGGCTTCACTCCACAATTCCGCCAACCTCCATTGGATATGATCGTGAATGCGCAATTCCATCCATCCTCCAACACATTGTTTGTCTAGAATACCTAATAAGAAACATAAACACTAGACAAACAATATTAGGAATTGTTTGTAATCATCAAAACAAGATTAGAAGATGTAGGCTCATAACATGAGACCTAACATAGGAGAGACTCCACAAGGAAGATTCGGGGGCACTTGGATCTGAAGGTTCAAAACTAAGATCCTCATCCCGCAGCGGCCCAAGGCACACCTTGCAAAACCGAGGCCACTACTAAAAACGCGCCGACCTTATCAAAGAGAGCGCGTCAAAGACGACGTCAACGCCTCGCACGCCAGTTGGCCAAAGCTTCTGAGCTAATTTATGGGATCCTCTATGAAGCGGATCTGAAGTCTAGAAGACGCCAACAGCCACGGTAGCAAGCAAGAGACTGTTTCAAATCAACGATGAATGAATGGGTCCCCATTAAGAGGACACATTCAACTCTTGAAGAACGGATCCAGAAACGCCATGCGTTACTTGCACACGCAAGAATTCTGGTGCAAGAAGCCAAGAAATTGCAAACAAACGATGTAGACAATAAACTATCAAAACCACGTCAAATCTGGAGGCCGAAATCAAAAACAAGGCCCGAAAAACCGAATTGTTAGCTGCTGGCTCGGCCAAGGATGAGCCACTAAATGCTGGCTCGGCTAAGGCCGAGCCACCAAATGCTGGCTCGGCCAAGGCCGAGCCACAAAACGCTAGCTCGGCCAAGGCCGAGCCACCAAATGCTGGCTCACGCCACCTCCAAGCCAGCCATCCCCTGTTTGCAGAAAATTCGCATCCCGCGATCGTTTTCAAGTCTTCGACAGCTCCTGTTCCTGTTCCGATAACTTCCTCACCTTCGGTAGAACCTCACGACAGCGTGGACTTGTCCCGATTCAAAGTGAAGATTACGGATCGTCTCGGTCCTTTGCACAAAGATCAAGTCAAAGCTCCAATTAAAGAACACCTAGTGTAAGCAAATAAACCTAGTATGGTTTGTCAGACTGGGGGTTGTACGTGATTCCCCAGTAAGTCAAAGATCCCTCCTACGGAGAAAGTACCGATAACCACTCGCCTCGGATTGCGAGTTGAAGTCCAAGAGCCCGTTAGGTCCTCATGCGCACGAAGGCGTGGTTTCAAATGAGCAACTCTTAAGAATGATGACAGGGTGTTGTACCCTTAAAGAGAGCTATGTTCGTCAGAAGACGACGACGTTAGAATGGGATAATTATGCCAGCACAAGATAGGTTGCTCCGATAATCATATCGACAAGTTGTACTATCAGGCTGGGGTACGAATAAATCTCGAAAGAGAAATACCCGGAAAACGGATTCTCTTTGTCCATGTACCAAACTTATCAAGGTAGTATTATCAGAGTGTAACTGCTCTAAGACTGCATCGCAAAGGATTTTGGTATTTGAAAGACTTTCTACAGAAACGTTAAGACACAAGTCAAGACGTTTCCGTAAAAGGAAGCCGGCTGTTCAAGAACATGAATTCTCAGAAGTCACGATTAACATGACAGACAAAGGAAAATCCATGTGACACTTCAGTCCCGAACCTTTCCACAAATATCCTAGCGATTGACTGGGCTACAAACCGGGGCTATCAGGCCTAGAGATTATAGGAAAATTCAAAGAGGGCATTCCTCCGACGATGAAGCATCAGACGCAAACTCTGCGATCACTTCAGATGCCATTGTGTCCAGCACGGGACGAACTCGAGAGTCGTTCATGATCACTACTGAACAGATGACTCAATTCCTTCAAGAAGCTTTGGCTAAGCAAAAAGAGGACTTTAAAATCGAGATGGATATGGCTATGCAATGGGTTAAAGATTTACATGTCCAACAACTCCAACAGTTGTCAAATCAAAGCGGTGAATCTAGTCATCACCAGACTACCAATCAAGTAGATAGCGACTCAGAAGTGGAGGAAAATATCAATGTCGATGTTTCACTTGAGGATAAAAATACTAAAGATGTCTTTAACACTGGGGGTGGTACCAATATCCCTCTCCAAAATCGCCAGAAGAAAGATGCAGGCGAAGACCTTAAGGTGAAAGACCTTGAAAGTAAAATCAATGCTTTGATGTCTGCTCAAGAGGTAAAAAAGACTGGCATTCTGTGTCCTTACGCGAGAGAGTGGGACTCAATTTCATACCTAGCGAAGTTCAATTTGATCAACTTCACCGTTTGATGGAAGGGGTTCTCCTACTCAACACTTTATTTATTTCAAGTCCCACTTGGGGATTATTTCTGGCAATGAACCTCTGATGGTACGATCGTTCGTAGAAACCCTTCGTGCAGCTACCTTTGATTGGTACTGCCGTCTTAAACCGGGGAGTATCAATAGCTGGGATGACATGGAAAGCATGTTTCTCGCTAATTTCTTTGACAATGACACTGAAGTATCGATCGGAACACTCTTTGAGGAGAAACAAGAAGACGAAGAAATGGTCGACGACTTCATCAAATGTTTCCAGAATAAAGTAATGAACTGCCGAGATCCGATCACGGAGGACTTCATCCTCTAAACATGTCATAACAACATATCTATTGAGATATTGGAAGTTATGGGAGTCGCACCGTCAAACACATGGAAAGAGTTGAAGACGCGCGGAGAGCGGGCCGAATGCTTCCTCCGAAGGAAGAAGGCCGAGAGGAGCCAACCGACGGCTAATCCTCCGAACTCAAACTTCACCTCCTGTGGTAAGGGAAAGGCACCTGCAGCTGCTGTTGATGCTAATCAAATGTCACAACGGCAATCCCGAAGACAGCAAAAGGCTTCGGTCCTGAAACTCCAAAAAGAGTACTCCTTCAAAGACGAAGATGTTCCAGCCATTTTCGAGTTCCTCCTTAAAAATAACAAGATCAAGCTACCACTATCACAAATCAGGAGGAAGCTGACAACACCGCGGATCCAAAGTACTGTGCGTACCATAGGAGGGTCCTTCATCCCACTAAGGATTGCTTTGCTCTCAAGAATAGTATCAAAACCTTGGTGAAGCCGGCGTCATAACTCTGGGATAAGCCAACTGAGAATGGCATCACTCCGAAAAATATACAAGTATAAACTGCTTCTCAATACTCCAACGGGTATATGAGTCTAAACTGTTTCCTTTCTTTCACGGGAAGTTCCTAGAGAATCTTATATTCTTAAGGATAACCCGAACATGCGACTGAGGATAACGTACTCCTCACTGGACCCAGTTTTGCAAAGAAAGCTGGGGTGGATAATTCCTATAACGGGAAGTTCCCGGAAGAATGTTAAATGTAATATTCTTAGGGATAACCCGATCATTACGAATAAAGTGATAAACACTAAACCCCCACTGTGATTTCTGAACAACCTTTTTGTTAACGATTCACAGTCTTCCACCACAAAAATCCCCCACCGATCAGACTAATTGACGGTGGGACCATCAAAATTCTTTTTGGTTAAATCCACTCAAACTTTCAATATATCTATGCACTCAATATCCTCATTGTTAGAGTCCGGATATGGTACTCGGGATTTTAATGTCCTAATCCTTGACGAATTATTAAACCCATTCGTGTTAAGTTCTTATCACTTGACACCAAGAATCCCCATTAAGTAATCGGTATAAGTCAACACTCCCACTGTGATTTATACTCCCACTCTCACTATCTACTTGGTCAAACATTTAAACAGTTAGGACCACAACCAAAATCCCCTCTTGTTTCCTTCCATGAACGAGAGGTCCACAAATTGAACGATCAAACCTTTAAACAGTTAGGGTCGTCTCAAATTCCCATCTTGGTCAAACCTTTAAATAGTTAGGACCACAACCAAAATCCCTCTCAATTCCTCCAATGAACGAGAGGCCCACAAATCGAGCGATCAAACCTTCCTACAGTTAGGATCGTCTCAAACCTCCCACTCGGTCAAACCTTCCTACAGTTAGGGTCAAAACTAAAATCTCCTTTCGATTCCTCCAATGAACGAGAGGTCCACTTTTAAATCGAGTGATCAAACCTTTCTACAGTTAGGGTCACCTCAAACTCCCGCTTGGTCAAACCTTCCTACAGTTAGGGCCAAAATCACAATTCACTCTCGATAAACGAGAAACCCACCTTTAGTTCGGTAATCAAACCTTCTGACAGTTAGGATTATCCAAATCTTTTTGATTCTCGGAGTGGAGATCCCACACTTAGTTTCACCTTCCCGGATTCTGGAAGTGGAGATCATACTTTGAGTTTTCTTTGGCAACTGAAGATAGAATATGAAATTCTTCCTCTTTAGTTTTGGGAGATAGAATATAAATTCTTCCTCTCCCGCATCGGGTTCGTCTTTGCCCCAGAAGAAGACACCACTTTTTCAAACTCAAAATCCGTGCCTCACACGTACGGGGAATTTTATCCCGAATCTTGAGCAGGATAAGTCAATACCTAACACGCGTTGCCGGTTTAGTCTTTTACCAATTAAAGAAGACACCAGAATATCAATCTGGGGTATTTTATCTTGAAGCATAAGCAGAGATAAGTCAACGCCTGACACGCGTTGCCGGGTAGTTTATTCCCGTAAGAAAGACGAAGTCTACGTATTCAATATCGTAGCACTAAGAGAGTTGACTCTCTTAGCACAACGTCACATGCGGAACGGACTTAAACAATCCGCATGCAAGCCCGATTCAAACGATAATCAGTAAAGGCACGTCAAATCCGTTGAAGGCTGAGGGTTTGCCAAAAACCTTAAAAGTCTACGCCTAACACACGTCGCCGTTTAGTCTTTTCACGTGAGAAAGACAAAGTCTCCGTATTCAATATCGTAGCACTAAAAGAGTTAACTCTTTTAGCATAACGTTACATGCGGAACGGATTTAAACAATCTGCATGCTAGCCCGACTCAAACGGTAGTCGGTAAAGGCTCATCAAACCCGTTTATGGCTGAGGGTTTACCAAAAATCCTATAAATGTGAGAGTCATTGACGCACCAGCCCCCATTAGTTGGTCTCATGACTTGAGCATCCAACAAATTTCAGGACAAGATCCATACATACAGTTGAATCAGCTTTAATAGTTGGTCCTGCAGCCCGAAATATGGGACCGCCACGCTTCAATTAACGCCGATCAACGCATTGTGATAAAAGTCAGCGCCTGTCAACGCATCGTCAAAATTCACCAAAATAAGGATTAAAGAATGATGACAAGGAGTTCAATCATGTTCAGATATAAATTCCTGACAAAGATAGTCAGTTCAACGTCAACTCAACGAGATCAATCAACACATGAATTCCAATCCGAGACTTCGACAGCGGTCAGACGATTAACGCAGAATCGTAAGAACTTCATCTATTCGACAAAATGCTGAGTAGATTGAAGACTGAAGGAGTCAAGAGCTAAAGCTAATTACAGGTCCTTTTACACCGACTGAAGGTTGGGCCTATCACATTGAAAGTATTTCAGGCTCTTCTATAAAAGAAACGAGACTGAATCACTTTGGAGGGGGTATCTGTAGGTGTAAAAAATTACCTATAGCTTCCCAAACATAATTCAAGATAACGAGAAGACGATAAACGTTATTATCCGAGTCAAGGGAATTTATCCAACACCAGTAAGCGTACGAAGTGAATCAGTAAAATGTGCAAGTTAGTGAAACGATGAACCGTACGCAAAACAAGCGAACTTAAGGGGTCACGAATCGCCGAAGTATCAAAAAGATGAACAAAATACACCCGGAGGCTTGCGTAAGCGCGAGCCACCAAATGGTGACTCGCATGAGTGCGAGCCACCAAATGATGGCCCGCACCCATGCGAGCCACCAAATGCTGGCTTGCACCCATGCGAGCCACTAAATGGTGGCTCGCACCCATATGAGCCACCAAATGGTGGCTCGCACAGTATCGAGCCACCATGATTCTTTTTGACTCCCAAGACTCCCAAAATGCGGATTCCGATGATTTTTAAGGATTCTTTCGTCCCAGGGCCTCCCCAACTGTTTTGAGGCTATTCCTTAATGCGTTTAAGTGGTTATTAACTGCAAATAACGTTTAAACATTAATTCTTATCCAAAAACACGTCTCCAAAAGCCTATAAATAGAAGCCTAGGATCTTCTTTCAGGAAGATCTGAAGTTGAAAAGGGGAGGTGCTATCAAATTATCCAGCTAACCATGAATTTCAGAGGAGAATCATCAGATCTTGGCGAATACTTTCATAAAGAAAATTATTCGAAAGGTTTGTCATTCTTTCCCCTTCTTTCCTCCGGATTAAACTTGGTTTTAATCTCGAGATGAGCTATAATCTCGCTTGGTCGTGATTGTCACTTCCGCAATTGTTTCCTTTGTGAAACAAAAGCGTAGTCATACTATCAACCGGGTTTGATCTGCGGTGGTCCACGGACTAATGCATTCCCGGCACGGGCAAAGATCCCACGCAAAGCAGCGGGAGATAAACTACTGCTGTGTTTTGTTTGATAAAGTTGTAATCTTTATTTTTCATTGCAAGAAGATCTTATAAAAAGATGAACTTTTCTTTCAGTTTGAACTTGTAATCGATAAACGGTGTAACAGGTTTGAAAGCAATGGAAAAATCAACTTTTGACACAAACACTATACATTGGAGAAACCAGAGCTTTTTCTGAATTTTCTCAGTGACCAACAATAACAGAGACTTTATTTCAAATTCATGAAATTTTAACCTAACTGTTGTCATGTCCTCCTTCATTAGTCGTAACCAAGTTCCTCTTAGGCCTGACCCTAGTATAGGTTGTCTAAAAATCACAATAGATATCTTATCCCCCATCAAACACTAATGATGGAAGTTACAATCTGACGACTTCCAGAAGGCTATAATTGGAAAACTTTCACGTAGATCGATGAAGGTTATAATTTGACGACCTTCACGACAATCGATGAAAGATCTAATTCAACAGCCTTCGCAATCAACATCGGGAGTTACAATCTGATGACTCTCACATTTCAAGGAGCCAAGACGAAGATTATAAGACAATGATCTTTGTAACGCTACAACAAAAGAGACTACAAATTGACGGTCTCTTCAAATCCAGACGCAGAGCTCACCTATGCGTCCCAGATTCAAAGCGCATAGCTCGTGGTTGTGTTCCCAGAACAAAATACGGGGGTCGAACCCACGTTGCAACATCAAAACGCGGGGGTCGAACCCACGTTGCAACATCAAAACGCAGGGGTCGAACCCACGTTGCAACATCAAAATGCGGGGGTCAGATCCACGTTTTTTGCGTTTGACTGATTCAAACAAGAACCTGAACGGTTTTTAAACCGTGTCTCCACTTAATGGGGTTGGTTACACCCTATTATGGAGAGATTTTAGGGGGGATTACACCCTTTAAATCCTTGAACAGTTTCAAAACTATTTCCCATAATTAGAGGGCGGTTACACCCCACTTAGAAGTGATTTAAGGGGTGGTTACACTCTCTTAATCCTCTATAAATAACTAAAAATCAATTCAGTTCAGGGGTTCGGTCGGTTGGAATTTCTTGGAGCAGAAAGGGCCTGAAGGGATCAGCATCATTCTCCAACGGAGATCATCTTCAACTTCAGCAATGAGGAGCTTCTTCATCCTTGGCTTATAACCGACTTTCGGTTAAATCAACTGTGACGCCCCAGGGTTCACACAAGGCTGCAGTCCCAGGTGAAACCCAGATTGTCAAAGTTGGTATCAGAGCCTACGTTAAGGAATTTTCATGAAAAATACAGGTATTTATAGAGGCAAACCCGAAACAAACCTGTTAGACCCGAACCAGGAAACCTAGTCTGACTAGGAAAATACCCCTTCGGTATTTTAGCTGTAACCTTTTCATCCGACCTCAGAATGAGGTGATCTAAGACTTGTTGGAAAGCTGTTGAAGAGACCTACAACTTTGATCTTTTAAAATTTTCGAAATTCTAACTGTATAGGTGTGAAAAATATAAAAAATCATAACTGGTCATTATTCCCAGATTTTCACTCTTGGCCTTTGTGCATGTTTTGTGCATTTGCACTCATATTTTCACAAATATACATTGAATTAATCTCAAATCAATTCTTATTATATCCAAATATCAAAATATATTATTTTTCACCATATAACATATTTATCATTATTTATCATAAAATATTCAAATTTACGGGGTTTTACATTCTTCCCCCCTTAAAAGAATTTCGTCCCCGAAATTCCACAATCGCATCTCAAAGCTTAAAAACTGGGAAAACACAATAAGAAGGTGTCATTCATATTAAGAATTCCTTCTGCACCTATCTCATAGTATTAGCACAATGATGTTTAAAGTTAACAACCTAGAATGCAAACATTCTCCCCTAAATCCCTAATTAAACGAAATTGGTACGTCGAGCGAAATAATCCAAACAAGGAAACCCTCATGTATATACCATATTTTTCAAATGATTAAGGATTAGGTGACAATATCTTCATTCTAGTGTTAAAGATAAATATAAATGTGACTAAACAACATAGATAAAGACTACCATCAAAGCACATAAGCATAAAAATTTATCAACATCATACCTGTCCAAACAGGTGCGGGTAGTCACGACGAACATCCTCCTCGCGTTCCCAAAAAATCTCTTCGGCTCCTTGCCGGTTCCACTGAACTTTCACTAATGGAATGACTTTATTCCTAAGCTTTTTATTCTCTCTAGCAAGTATGCATACCGAAATCTCTACGGTAGTCAAGTCATCCTGAATCTCAATCTCTGGTGAATCAATCACTCTCTGCTGCTCATCATCCCGTAGATGCTTCTTAAGCATCGGAACATGAAAGACGTCGTGTACACTCGACATCGATGCTGGAAGATCTAACCTGTAAGAAACAGCTCCAATGCCCTCGATGATCCTGAAAGGACCAACGTATCTCGGGGCAAGCTTTCCCCGTCTACCGAATCGCTGAACGCCCTTCATCGGTGATACTTTCAACATGACCGAGTCTCCGACCTGGAACTCTAAAGGTCGTCTCCGCTGATCTGCATAGCTCTTTTGTCACTTCTGCGTCACAAGAATACGCTCTCGAATCAATGCTACCTTCTCTGTGGTCTGCCTAACTAACTCTGGACCAATCAATAGACTATCCTCTGGCTCTGCCCAACATATAGGCGATCTGCAAGGTCTCCCGTACAAAGCTTCCTATGGTGCCATCCTGATGGTAGCTTGATAACTATTATTATATGCAAATTCAATTAGTGGGATGTGATCCTCCCAGCTACCCTGAAAATCTATAATGCATGCTCTCAGCATGTCCTCTAAGATCTGATTCACCCTCTCGGTCTGACCATCTGTCTGTGGGTGAAAAACGCTGCTAAATGACAACTGACTGCCAAAAGCATCCTGGAATCTCCTCCAAAAATCAGATGTGAAGCCTGAACCCTGATCTGATATAATCGTCTCCGAAACTCCATGTAATCTAACAATCTCCCGAACGAAGATCCTCACATACATATCTACCGTATAAGTCATCCTCACTGGTAAGAAATGTGTAGACTTAGTCAATCTGTCCACTATAACCCAAATAGAATCATTTTCTTTCTTTGATTTAGGTAACCCCATTATGAAATCCATGGAAATATCTGCCCACTTCCACTCGGGAATGGGTTAAAGCTGTAGGGTTCCTGCATGTCTCTGATGTTCTACCTCAATTTGTTGGCAGGTGAAACATTTAGCCACATAATCTGCAATCTCTCTATGCATACCACTCCACCAAAAATATCTCTTCAGATCCTTGTACATTTTCGTTGTGCCTGGATGCACTGTATATCTGCTACGATGCGCCTCGTCAAAAAGTTCGTTTTTTAGCTGTAGATTGTTTGGCATAACGATCCTGCCCTTCTTCCTCAGTCCCCCATCTACTCTAATAGTCATTATTTATCATAAAATATTCAAATTTATGGGGTTTTACATCAACTCTCTCATAGAGTTTCGAACTCGTTCAGAGTTATCAACTCATCAAGAGTTTCAAACTTACCACGCAAGTTCTTCACAACATCAAATCGTGAGGAGGAGATACTGTTCCAGTGAATCAAGACGTGTGGATTATCAACGAGAGGAAAACTCGACACGAGCATTCGAGGGAGGTATCTCATCGCTACCGCGAAGAACCCAGATTTAAACATAAGGGAGAATTCAGATCAATTCTCCTCTCTTTTGTAATCAGGAAATTCAATTGTAATCGAGATTGTGAGGATTGTAATCATTCTTTTTCTAACCAGTTAGAGAGAATAAAGCAAATATGATTCTTTCATTATTTTTCTTATTATAAATTTTTCCACAAACACCTAGTTTATAGCTTCTCTTAACTACTGTATTTTAATGGCTTCATTGCCCATATCAGACAATCACAATTAGATTTTCTCTTATTTTATGATCGAGAACATCAAAGAGAAGTTGGCTGGTGATGGAGCACCCATAGTAGTTTGTAGACGAAAGCTTGACATGTAGTTGAGAAAAAATTTCTAAGGGAAGCCAAACAATAAGCTCTTTTGATGGATATGAATTAGAATTAAGTGGGTAATGTAGACAGTTAAATATATTTCATCCAAGCCAATGCTCAGCTTGGATCTAAGAATTAAGTGGGTAATGTAGACAGTTAAATATGGAGCACCCATAGTTCATCCACGAGCTAAAACACTTTAAATGAGCCCAAAGTCAAGCCCATATCAGGATATAACGAAGCTCGCTCATATAAGCACACAAACATCGTAATGCAACCCACTTTGTCTCAATCCAAACAAGTCAAAAATGGGTCACGAGTCATGCAAAGTTTACCATTTGATATCAACGAACTTCGCCCGTAGCTACCCATGTGGGCCACGTCACCCACGATTTGGAAGTAATGGTTCAACCACGCCAAAGTGAGCCTCACCTTAACACTTTTAGTGAACTTCACCAACTAATCAAAACATTTGAGAGCTATATTTATGGAGTAACCGCCCTCTATTATCTCTTGAATTAATGGCCACTTAATCCACAATTAAAGACAATCAACTCTCTCTCTCTCTCTCTCTCTCTCTCTCTCTCTCTCTTTCTCTCTCTCTCTCTCTCTCTCTCTCTCTCTCTCTCTGCTTATAAAAGGAGAAGGAGATCATTCTTTTAATTGGATCATCCACTTAGAGAACGAACACCCCACATGCGTGCAGAGTTAGCATTTCATCTCTTTCCTTCCCTCTTTGATATTCAGTTCCAAGAAAAGTCTTGAGTCATCTTCTAAATGACCAAATAAGAGATCAACAAAAAAATATCCATCGTCTTAGTCAGACTGTCAATGGAGTATAATATCAACGCTCCGTCGACACATAGAAAAGAAACCAGGAAATATAAATTTTTCTTAGTTTCAATTGTATTCCTTTTATTATAGTCTAAGCTAATTATAATACAAAAGGCCCGAAATCGGATGGTGACTCTGCTGGGGACTTCTTTCTTTTTCGATGAGAAAATTGTGTCACAATCCGACACTAAGACTCTCAAGTCTTTCGCTGAATCTTTCGTTATTGAATTTGACCATGCGAAGTTTGAAGAATTCCTTTCCTCAAACCAATCATTAACGACGACTGTGAGAAGCTACTGCAAGATTCATTGCAATGCAAATATAGGGTCTAAATCGACCCTTGTGTGTGTAAAGAAGACTTTCACTAAAGATGGTTTGAGCCTCGCTGAAAGCTAAACAAATTTTGTCCAGAGCAAAGAAATATCAACCCTTGCCTCAATCGAAGGTTAACACATTCTCACATCTTCTGACTTTGGACAACAATCCACAACTTCCTTGAGGTTCGATTCAAAGTATCTTGTGATGCTCACTATGCTTCCTTGACAGAAGCAAAGAACGGGGGTAACCACTTATCCAAATTCTTGCAAGAGAATAACAACACCTCTAGTGATTCATCTAACCCTGCTAGGCAAAGGTTAGACTAACATCATCACAGGTGGCATTCACATGCCAAGTGTCAAAGTGGTGAAATTAGCTCAAATCAACTTGGAACTCATACTGATTTGAGAGAGAGTTTCTATCTTTGAAGAGAGCTCGCTAATGCTAGCATTGTGCGACGCCCAGGGAAGTTATCATGACAGTTCAAATAAATTGCCAATGCAAAGTTATTCCTAAAAAGGAATCAATATTTAATTGTTTTAGTCACAATCCTGAGCCTTTAGAGGCTAGGATCAAAAGACGAAGATGTACCTAAAAGCGTAAACTCTAAGAATTCACAGTCAATGCGATTAGTAAAATCTCTGGAGATGAGGAGGAAGATGCGGACAGCCCGTCCAACCCAAGATACTCTCCTGGCATCGAAAGCACATAGCTAAAGAGTAATAGTGTGGACCTCTATACCAGATCAAGGCAGAGAGCAACAATCTCCTTTGACTATTACCCCCTCTAAACACGAGTACTGTGAGCTCCTCCTCAAGTCAACCAACCCACTACTAGTGATGCTAATTCTACCATAGCATTAAATGTCACTCCTAGCTTGAGTCAAGCAGAACAATAGGTTGCGGATATGATGAAGTGAGAAGATCTTCTCCAACAAATAGAAGCCCAAAGAAAAGCTTCAAAAGAGCTATTCGCGTGATTGAAAAAATTGCTTAATTAGTTCATGGAAACCTCTCAGCCTTGTCTGAGCTCTTCGAAGGAGAAATAACCAATTATCAAATTCTCCCCAGAAGAAGAACAAATGCATCAAGAAGATGTAGATTCTGATCATTTAGGATCGGAAACATTGGCTCCTCCTAAGCCAAGTCAGGAGACAAAGGTCCTCGAGGATTTTCAAAAATAGGTCAACGCTCTCACTCATTGAACTAAGCTCCCATCGAGTGGGATATAGTTCCATATTCTATAAAATCTAAGTCGCTAACATTACATATGTTTGATGTCAAAGGTTCCTCGAACCAGCACATCTATTATTTCCTCTAATAAACTGAGAATGTAGTGAGTAATGACACCATCAAGGTGCGACTTTTTATTGGCACCATTTAGGCGGTAGCCTTCGACTGGTTTCAGAATCTGCATGAGGAGTCAATCAAGTCCTGGGCTGATCTGGAATCTAAGTTCCTCTCACAACTCCACGAGGAACAATCATATGTTACCATGTCCAAACTCCTCTCCGAAAAGCAAAGGGGAAATGAGACAATCAGGGAATTCATCAAGCAATTTTGTAATATGACATTGTAGTATTGAGATATGCCATTGCCGATGCTGCTCCAAAGTTGTCAGCATAATTTCATGGGTCATATAGAAGCTCATATGGGTACTGCCACGACCTATGTATGGAAGGATTTAATGGAGCAAGCTAAGATACTAGAAAAATTATCAGAACGCTTTAGCAAGTTCAAATCCCATACCAATTTTAAAAGAAACAAAGGCAAACAAGGGAAGTCCTCCCAGCTGAAAGTAAAAGAGACTTTTGCGGTCAAGATCAAGAAACCTAATAGCCAAAAGTAGGAGCCAAGGAAGAACATTCAACATAGCTACTCCTTCAAGAATGAGGATATAGTGGCTATCTTCCATGTCCTTAACAAGGACAGACGGTTAATGCTTTCTAATGCTTGACATCCTGAAGAGATCGAAAAGATAGATGATCCTAACTATTGTCTTTACCATAGAATGTTAGGATACCCGACAGATAACTGTTACATCTTCAAGGATAAAATAAACACTTTTATCAAATTAGAAATCCTTAATCTCAAGCCTGAGCAGAAGAATGTCACTGCTAACATAGTGACTCTTCAATTCGGCTCTATGCAGGAAATCTGGTCCAAGACGGAGTTGTTCCTATTTTCACTGCGATAATAGAAGTGGTTAATCACGACCAACAATAGCAACAAAGGGGAGGCTTGGTCCCTCTTACTACAACAAGAGGAGAAATAATGTGTATACATTCAGATCTCCTCCAAGATGTACATTAGACTCTTCCAAAGTCCAAGTCATAAGGAAAATGCAAAATAAAGCCTTGCAACGTCATCACCCTAATCATAGGAGGGGAATCTTTGCTAGTCTCTTCGCTCATTGATTTAAAGAAAGAGAACATTATCATGACAGGGATAAGGTCCAGCCGAGACTATTTGAAGAACTATTATCAGCTAGGACCTTCTAAGCAACCGAAACCAGTGATGCAAAAAGAGACTTGGTTTGACAAGGCATGGCAATATCCCTTACTCGATCTCAAAGCCTTATTTTGGTACGATATCATGGCCAAGTTAAACAATATCTCGGCCCATATAAACTTGTTCAAAATTTCATATTTATCCAAGGAAATGAGAGAAGCGTTAAAGAAGTTTTTGAATGATAGTGAGGCAATTCTCACCCACATGGTCGAGCCTCGTCAACATGAAGAGCACAAGCAATTGTATCAATGCCAACAACAGACACCTTGTATCATATTCACTTTGGATAATATGCTCATCAAAGACCAGCATCATAATCGACCCCTTTACTTTACCGAGTATGTAGGGTTGGTAAAGGTTGAGAGGATTCATATAGACCATGCTCTGCTCTGAGCATAATCACATGGAGACTCTTGAGCTTTTTGGATATTGCCCTTTATAAGCTCTCAAAGACTATCACCACCATATTAGGCTTCATCTCTAGCAGTAGCCAATCTCTTGGAAAGATCCAACTTAAATGTTAGATCGGTAATTTAAACCTATCAAATTATCATCCAAGGAAGATTATCATTCATGAAAAGAACAACAATTAGTAGTAGTTTTAAAGTTCATAAGTATAACCCATCAATCCACTCAAGATATGCATAGATTATCAAATTCTTCTCTTACCAATTAGTATTCTAGTTGATTATCCAAAGCATGGTCATTTTTAGCACAAGAGAATAACCCAAAAATTATAAAAAAATTAAACTAGTTTCATACAATTCTAGAATTTCTATAAAAATTACTTCCATATCTTAGAAAATAAAAAATAAAAAATAAAATCTAGACTGGAGAGACTAAAAGGAAGAGAATGAAAATAAAAACTAATTTCCAAGAGGGTTCTAGCCTCTTGGAGAATAAAATAAAAATAATAAAAATAATAAAAATAAAAACTAATTCCTAAGAGGGTTCTAGCCTCTTGGAGAATAAAAGGAAAAGATGAATAAAAACTAATTACAAAGAGGGTTCTAGCCTCTTGAAAATAATGCAAGAAAATAAATCTATACTAAAAAAATAAAGATATTAAAGTAAATTTACTCTATAAGGTTCAAAATAAATCTAAAATAAGTAAATTCTATCCCCTTGAATATCTAAAACAAGAAAAAATATTAAAAGAAAATAAAAGATAAAAGAGAAAATTTATATTGCAAGAGGGTTCTAGCCTCTTGAAAGCAAATCTCCATCTTCATAATCAAACAAAGAGAAGAAAAGAAAAATATAAAGAGGTAAAAGAATTCTTTTATTAATTATAAAAAGTTATAATTTTGGAAGGTCTTCTCAACTAACAATAATCCTCTTCTCCAAATGGAGTTATTATAAAAAATTTCACCTCCAAACCCCTCACTCTCTACCCCTGTTTATAGGCTATAGCAATGAATAAGAACCCTTTGATATTACTTAGAGATTAATGATTAAATCTCATCCATAAAATAGTTTATATTACAAATCAATCAGATGACCAATCGATTGGCTGACCGATTGGCCAATCGGTTGACCGACCGATTGGTTTGCAACAAATTTATGTTTTATTATTTCTTGACCGAATTCTTCATGAACCATTGAGCTTTCTTAGGGCTTCTTTTATCTTCATATTTGGGCTTCAATAAATGGTAGAAAATCAGAGAGTTTTATTCTTTTGGGCTTCTATTCATTAATCCTTCACTAACCTATAAATTAAGATAAAACACGTTTATTAGTAATATTTTTATTTAAGTAAAATAGATAGTGATGGTATAAAATATAATAAAAATGCGATTATTAGATACCCATATACCTAAACTTTTGCTAGTCTTCTATCCAAAAAAGAAAAATTGATAGGGAAAGAAATAAAAATTCTAACTCACTTTTGTAGGAATCACGATTGTATTTAGCGTATACAATAAGTCTTTAAAGCCATAGGTTACGCTAGAGAACAAGTTGTAGTTACGTGAGGTTTTGCGGTGAATATACCTACAAAATATAATTTAACTTTCCAATTTAAAGAAGTTAGTGAATAATTAATTTACTTGATGCCTTTAAATAATCTAATTATAGCTAGTTTTTATTCGAGAAAATGTTTTTATGTATAACTCCAAAGTAAATTACTTAGAAAATCTTTTCATTATAGTTATACTGAACTAAATCTAACTTAGAAATTTAATTAAAAGTTTTGAAAAGAACTTGCTAACTCTTTGTTTTAAATAAGTTTCAAGTCTCTTAATCAAAATTATTTTTCAGGAACATATATACAAATATAACCATATATATAAAAACATTGTTAGTATTTTTCACTCTTTATTCCATAGTAATTTTGTTCTACTTTATCGGGTTTTCTAAGTGACCATTTAATGAGTTTTGGGTTTATAAATCCCAACCCATTTAGGCTTAGGTCATTAAGCATGGAAATACTCCTTGTGCTTAATTACTCGGTCAATTTAGACTTAGAAAGATAGAACCACCTTGAATTTCAAAAGAATTTTTATTAGTGACCATTTTTGCACTCTTCTTTTTGTAAAGTTAGTTTTATACATACATATATATATATATATATATATATATATATATATTTGTGTGTGTGTGTGTGTGTGTGTGTGTGTGTGTGTGTGTGTGTGTGTGTATCTTGAAACATATTTAGATCAAGACATCTTGAAAAACTATTTTCTACTCTAAGCTAAACATACAAAAATTTTATTATTTTAATTACAAGTCTAAGTTATGTTAGGACTCATATTTATGAACCTACTATCTAATCTTGTTTTGATGGTTTAACAAATAATTTATAACTGTTTGTTTTCCAGTGTTTTGTGTTTATTATATATCCAGGTCAACAATAGCTATAGTGAAGCCCATACAAATCAAGTAAAAGTTTCAAGAACAAGCTTCATATGCATACACTTTTGTATATTAGTTTAGGATTTATATATTGTGTGTAAATACTTCAAGCTCATATTATACACACACACTCTTTGATTTTATCACAAATTGAGTATTCTTAAGCAAATACTTTGTTATTGGTTTATGAACAAAATAATCCTTGTATACATGTTTTATCAAGTCTATAAATCAATTAAAAGATTTCATAATTTGGTTTAAGTCAAACGTCAAAAATAAAGTGTTTTATATACACACGTATTTATGCGTTTTTTGCAAAACAAAGAGATTTCACAAATGATAAATGATAATTCAAAAATTCCTTTTGTAACATGTTCACTTTCATGTTTTTAAATATGTTACCAAACTTTACATTTTTTAGAAATTATTTGATATTTTTAAAGAGGGTTATAAGTTCATATTTACTGTTTAAAAAATCCATGTTCATGTTATCAGTCGACTGATGCTTGTTATCAGTCGACTGATGAAACGTACTAGAAAGTGTATTTAGTTTCTACTCAGTCGACTGATAAACCATCAGTCGACTGATGCGAGTTATTATTCGACTGATAAGTCCATCAGTCGACTGATGACGGATGAGCAACCTGTTGGTCAGCTCATCAGTCGACCGATGAACAATATCAGTCAACTGATGGTACTGTAATGGATAGTTTCCAACTTGCGTGATTTTTGAGTTTTTTTGTCTTTTTGCTTGGATTTTCTTGGTTTTTTGGGGTTTGTTTTGTGAACCTATACATACCCCATTCCCTCTAACTTCTGAACCAACTAAGAAAAGTTTTAAAACAAGTTTACAAGGGTTTAAATTTGTTTAAGTATGGTTTTACAAGTGTTATGTGAAGAAGCTTTCATAAGAGGAAGAAGAGATCGATTCTATTGTGTTTTTGAGCTTCAATTTCATCCATCTCTTTTTCTTGTTTTGTGAGAATATTTCTCTAAACTCAATTTCTAGCTCTATATATTTATTTATTGCTTATTCATTTTATTAAGCTAGAATTTATATTGAGTTTAGTTTCGATATTGCTCATTGATCACACATACCATCTATTGAGCTTTTAGTATTTCATACGCTATATTATTGGGTTGTGGGTGAGTGATACATTGAGAGTGAGCTTAATTGAGCTCTCATCTTGTTTAGAGAACAAACACTTTGTATTTGTGCTTATTGTAAGATACACATTGTAATACGCAAGTACACCGAGAGGAGTGTGTGGTGAGAGATGTGGTCGATTCCAAGAGGAGTGGTGTCCGTAGTAAAGCATGGAGAGAGGTTGTAAATCCGTGCATTTACAGAAGTCGACACGGGCTAGGCCAACACTTAGAGGGTATATTGTGTAATTGCAATTGTGTGAGTTGTGAAAGTTTCAATGAGCTAGAAAACCGATTGTGTGAGTTATAAACATTTATCGGTAAGCGTTGAAAACCGATTGTGAATGTTTTCGGTGAATGTCGAAAACCGGTTGAGATAGTGGAGATTCTCCTCGAGAGTGGGGAGCGGAGACATAGGTTGAGGGTGACCAAACTCCGTGATCATATTGTGTGTTTGCTATTGTCATTTGCGCACTATCTCATTTTCATCTTGTGTTCATGTTTATTTTTCGCCCTTGCTTTTAATTACATAACCTTGCTCATAATTTGTTAAATATCATACTTGCTAGGATATAATTGTTAATAAGTTTTAAATTAGTATTAATATCGGATTAGATCAGTAAATTACCCTATTCACCCCCTCTATGCTAATTTCATTTGGTATCAGAGCTTGGTGCTCTTTGATTTGTGGCTTAATCGCCTAGAGTCAAAGATCCACGCTTTGCATTTTTTCTAATCTTGTTTTGAGATTAATTCATATTGTTTGCATAATATATCATGAATATGCACGGTACAACTAGCTTAGGTTATGCCATTAATATTGCTCCTAGCATTGATAGTTTTCCCTATGCTCAATGGTGTGTTAGATTTAAACTTTTTATTAGATCTAGACATTTCGATTTATAGGAAATGATTGATGGTGCTTACATTATACCCACTAAGGAGAAATCCAAGTGGAGTAAAAATGACAAAATAATGTTTACTATGAACAAGCTCTTGTTAGAATTTTTATTAAATACTTTTGACTAATCCATATCTAACAAGCTTGATTCTTTTGATAGTGCTTATACATTATGAAAATTTATAGAAGCACATCGAGGGAGCTTGGAGGAGATCCGACGAGCTTTGACGGATTTCGCTTCAAGCTCAAATAGAGCATCTTCATATACATGGCCACTAGACGATAGCCCTAGTAAGGTATACGAGTCCGATACCAATGATGAACTTTCGATGAACTCGCTCGTGGATATAAAAAATTAATGCATGAGTATAAGAAGTTGCAACGTAATTTTATTGATATGAAAAGCAAGCATATTAATTTGAAATCCGATCATGAGACACTAGTATCTAAGTTTGATGTCATTGCTAATGAAAATGTTAATCTTAAAGAGAGCAAAGAAAAATTAAAAATTGAAATTGCTAGTTTATCTCATGAGAAAAACAATGCCATATTAGAAGTAGAGAACATTAGAAATGAGTTTAATTCTTTTAAAATAATGATATATGTTCTACTTTAAACAACAATGTATTTGTGGAAGAAAATGAGTTAAATCATGTTAAAAATCGCATATCATCTTTAGATTCAACATTAAAATATGCATTGCTAATAACAAAAAGCTTATGGACTTGTGTGCAAAATCCCGTGTAAATTCTTCCAAAACTTCCACACTTTATGCACACGTGTATAACAAAATTTATAAGTGTTCAATTTGCGACCGTAAAGGCCATCTTGCTAAAATTTGTTATAATGCATAAAAATCCACCAAATCCAACAATATTGATACTTGTGCATCCCATCAAGTGTCATCACAATATACACATATATATGCACATAAAATCCATCATAAGCATGCTAATGTGTACAAATATGATTATTACGGTCGTTGGTCATTTGACCAAATTTTATTTTGATTTAAAAAGAGTTTCTCGTTTGCAAAATAATTTAAAAAAATCATCTATTTTTGCAAATGATTCCCATGCACAACCACAAGGTCAACACATATCTTTTCAACCTTTTTATTGTAAAAATTGTAATCGGAAGGGTCATTTGCACGATTATTGTTTTGACCGTGTCCGTATACTAAATGCGCCCAAATGTGATCATAACCCAAGGGCTTTGAGCTTGACTGATATGGGTCATATCCCTAAACAATTCGGCACCAATAACATTTGGGTACCAAAATAAATTTAGTTTTGTTTATTTGGATTTTTGATTTTTATGTTTTAGTTTGTTAATTTTGATTTCAAGATTTATAAAAATAAAAAATTGATTATTTTTTTAAAATTTTTGTGTCTACCTCTTATAATTGAAAGAGTGCATTTTTAAATATGTTTGAATGAAGTTTTATAAATTTGTAAGTATTATTCATACTATAATTTAAAATTTCCTTGAAAAACTAGATTTTTAGTCATCAATTCACTTATAAGTCGATCGGCTGTCATTAGTCGACTTATAAGTCGACTGACGGGCTCTAGTTTTTCGGGTTCGGTTGCTGTTTGTCTTCTATTTCGACCCGTTTGAGACCCGATCCACTTTGGCCTTTGATCCTAGCCCTTCACCCTTCAGTTTGACTTGATCTTGGCCGTCATTTTTAACCTATAGATGAATCCCTAGCTCCAGGATCCCCATAATTCCAAATTTCCTCTATCGTTCTCACTTTTTTCAGTTGACCAACCCTTCAACGTTTGCCTCTGATCTGTCCAGTCAACCAGACCTTCTTCAGCTGACCGCCAAGTTTCCTGCAGTTGCTGAGCTCTTGTCCTCTTTGATTGCTCAGTATCTCTTCTAAACCCTTGCATTTCATTTATCAATTTCTAGGGTTTGTTAATCTAGAGCCTTCCACCTAGGGTTTGTCATTCTAGGTTTGTTATCATCTACATCTGCTATTTTAGGGTGGTTTTGCTCTTAGTTTGTCATATGTCATCTATTTTATCTGCCTATCATATTTCGAGATCACACAAAACGTGCTAGAACGGGAAGAACCACACCCATGTCTATTCCTGCTCCTCCTCCCGAGGCCAATTATGAATTTTATGAACGTTATCTTAGAGATCCTTCATTAATTGGCAAATATCATGCTTTATGTCAATTAAAATTATTTCCCGGGTGATTTGTGAAATTCGATGATTTTATTCACTTTATCTTGAGCACATATTTTGGAGATGCTAGTTTATTTGAATTACTTGGCAGTGACAATCATCGTCCATACTATCCTCATCTAGTTCTGCTATTTTATGCTAACTTGCAAGTTAATTCAACTGATCCTAATACTCCTTTCATTTCATCTAAAGTCAAGAATCATCATATCCTATTTTGTGCTGATCAATTGTCTGAGATTCTTAGCATTCCCCGTGGGGACACTTTATTAGATGACGTTATTTACGATAACCCCGTAGTGGACTCCTTATTGACTCTCCTTGGCAAACATTTTCCACTATATTCTAGCTCTATTTCTGATTTGGCCAAAATTATTGGCCGTATCATCTGCTACAACATAATTCCCAAAACTGGGGGTTATAGTCATTACTCTCATGAACTCACTCGTACTATTTATGCTATTGTTAGGAGTCGTGATGTCAAGTGGGGCAATGTTATATTTGATTCTATAGTTTCCACTCACACTACTTTTCTTCCTTTTGGAGCCATCTTAACCAAGGTTTTCTCTTACTTTGAGGTTGATTTTTCTGATGAGACCCCTGTCAAAGTCTTACCCTTCTTTGACTCTTCAACTCTTCATAGGATGGGTATCTCTGCAACTCTATATGAATTAGACCATCCTGTTCAGCATTAGCCCTCTAGCTCTGAGTCTTCTAGTTCTGAGTCTTCTAGCTCTAGGGATTCGTCACCTCCTCCATCCAGTTCTAGGGCTCCTCCTCTTGCATCTTCTTCTTGTGTCCCATATTATATAGTTGATCATATGGATAGGTCAGAAGAGGGAGTGTACACTTGCTTGTCTGATTATGAGCGGAGGCAGGAAGAGATTCTTGCTGAAGCTCAAGTTTGGCATGGTGAGGTACTTTGGATGATTGACAGGCTTGAGAGCAGCCAAGATATAGGTTTTGCCAGCATTGTGAGTAGGTTTGATGACCTTTTCAGGATGGTGCACCAACCTCCTCCTCCTCCGGGTCCAAGGCCATGAGATTCGTGAAGACAAATTTTATTGGACTTGTATTTTTTTAAACTATGTAATTTTATTTTGGCTTGTAGTTATTTTATGAGTTTGAAATATGTTGTTTGGATTGGTTTGGTTTGGTGTGAAAAATGCATGAAATCATTGTAAACTCCTTGATATTGATGTTTATGCATTTCAGCTTATGGTTCAACTCATTTATGCTTTATGATTGTGTGGTTAATGTTTTATATGTTTGCTCACATAGCTTTCATACATATATATATATCTCTTGTGAGGCAAATGTATAATCAAATGTTTAAGTTTCTTTTAATAATCTTGCCATATTCATTCTTATATATATTCTATGTGGCTTTTAAATAGGGGGAGCAGTCCCTATTTATGATTATACTCACCCATGCTTATAGGTAGGGGGAGCTTTAGCTCTCTTTATATGATTTTTCCCCATTTTGATGTTGCCAAAGGGGGAGAAAAAGTGAGTATTTTGTGGTCTTATTGTTGTTTTATTGGTTTTATATATTTATTGAGAAATTATTTGTCATCATCAAAAAGGGGGAGATTGTTACCACTCATGTTTATAAGTTACTATCTAATCTTGTTTTGATGATTTACCAAACAATTTATAACTGTGTATTTTCCAATGTTTTGTGTTTATTATATATCCAGGTCAACAATATCTATAGTGAAGCTAATACAAATCAAGTCAAAGATTCAAGACCAAGCTTCATATGCATACACTTGGATATATTAGTTTAGGATTTATATATTGTGTGTAAATACTTCAAGCTCATATTATACACACACACATTCTTTGATTTTATCACAAATGGAGTATTCTTAAGCAAATATTGTGTTATTGGTTTATGGACAAAATAATCCTTGTATACATGTTTTATCAAGTCTATAAATCAATTAAAAATATTTTATAATTTGGTTTAAGTCAAACGTCAAAAATAAAGTGTTTTATATACAGACGTACTTGTGAGTTTTTACAAAACAAACAGATTTCACAAACGGAAAATGATATTTCAAAAATTCCTTTTGTAACATGTTCACTTTTATGTTTATAAACATTTCCCCAAAATTTACATTTTTTAGAATTTATTTGATATTTAAAGAGGGTTCAAAGTTCATATTTACTGTTCAAAAAATCCATGTGCACGTTATCAGTCGACTGATGCTTGTTATCAGTCGACCGATGAAACGCGTTGGAAAGTACATTTAGTTTCTGCTTAGTCGACTGATGAACCATCAGTCGACCGATGCAGGTTATCAATCGACTGATGTGTTCATCAATCGACCGATGACGGATGAGCAGACTATAACGGTTAGCTCATCAGTCGACTGATGAACAATATCAGTCGACTGATGGCACTGTAATGGCTAGTTTCCAACTTGCGTGATTTTTGTGTTTTTTGTCTTTTTGCTTGAATTTTCTTGGTTTTTAGGGTTTGTTTTGTGAACCTATATATACCCCATTCCCTCTAACTTCTGAACCAACTAAGAAAAGTTTTAAAATAAGTTTACAAGGGTTTAAGTTTGTTTAAGTATGGTTTTACAAGTGTTTTGTGAAGAAGCTTTCACAAGAGGAAGAAGAGATCGATTCTACTGTGTTTAAGTCTTAATTTCATCCATCTCCCTTTCTTGTTTTCAGAGAAGATTTCTCTAAACTCAATTTCTAGCTCTATACATTTATTTATCATTTATTCATTTTATTAAGCTAAAATTTATATTGAGTTTAGTTTTGATATTGCTCATTGATCACACACACCGTCTATTGTGCTTTTAGTATTACATACGCTATATTATTGGGTTGTGGTGAGTGATACATTAAGAGTGATCTTAATTGAGTTCTCATCTTATTTAGAGAACAAATACTTTGTTTTTGTGCTTATTGTGAGATACACATTGTAATACATAAGTACACCGAGAGAAGTGTGTGGTGAGAGATGTGGCCGATTCCAAGAGGATGATGTCGGTAGTAAAGCCTAGGGAGAGGTTATAAATCTGAGCACTTGAGGAAGTCAACACGGGCCAGGCTAACACTTAGAGTGTGTATTGTGTAATTGAAATTGTGTGATTTGTGAAGGCTTTCGGTGAGCTAAGAAACTGATTGTGTATGTTGTAAATGTTTATCAGTAAGCGTTGAAAACTGACTGTGAACGTTCTCGGTGAACGTTAAAAACCGGTTAAGATAGTGGGGATTCTCCTCGAGAGTGGGGAGCGGAGATGTAGGTCGAGGGTGATCTAACTCCGTGATCATATTGTGTGTTTGCTATTGTTGTTTGCACACTATCTCATTTGCATCTTGTGTTCATGTTTATTTCACCCTTGTTTTTAATTACATATCCTTGCTCATAATTTGTTAAATATCATACTTTCTAGGATATAACTGTTAATAAGTTTTAATTTGGCATTAATATCATATTAGATTAGTAAATTCCCTTATTCACCCCCCTCTAGCGTAATTTCAAGTTGGACTTTAATGAAATATACCACTTTGAAAATTAGTTCTTAACAAATTTATTTAGATTTATCATAAAAGGTAAACTTGAGTCTAAAACTAACTAAGACTTAGAAAATTTAAAATTTATCAAATAGATCAATTATTAGTTAACTCTATTAAGTTGACAAGTAACGATATTTTAATAAAAAGGAAAAAATGACTTAAAAAAGAGAAAAATGGTAAAATAAAGAGGAAAAATGACTAATCACCACCTCTATACCTAAAATTTACATTATCCTCAATGCGAACTCTATGATGCACAAAGTAAAACAATAAGAAATGAAGTACTTACATTTATTTGGTTGATTTAGAACAAAAGGAAAAACTGCAGTTACCTTTGAGGAAGATGAAGTTAAAAATTTATTCTTCCATTTTTATCATCTTTTTTCATAAAAAAAATTTCATATCTTTTTTCTTTTTAATATATTTTTCCTCATATTTTTCTTCTTTTTTTCGCTTTTTTTTCTTTTTAAAAGAACAAGAAATTCTCAAGCGAGAGAAGAATAAATTCTTTTTATTATTTTTATTATTATGAGACAAAATATAAAGATGTAGAATTAAAGATTAAACATAAAAGCACATGCTTTACATCAATCCTACCCTATTGCTGAAAATTCTACCTCGGATTTTGAAGAAATCTCGAATGATGAACTGAAAAATGTGCTTAAACTCTATACACTTTGTAGTTTTCAATAATTTTAGCAGTAATTAAAGGTATCAATGATGTTATGCATTTTGAATTTCTTATCCTCAAATTTGAGCTTAGATTCCTTAGTAATAAAAGTTTGTCCTAACACAACTAGTTCTTTAAAAATTTTCTCAAACCCAAGATTCATAGTTGAGGTATGAAAATTCAGTTATTATTTGTTTGTTAGGAACCTAAGCTCGTCAGTAAAAAGTTCTTCAGAACTAAGATCAAAGAAACATGTATCTAACATAGTTCCTTCATTCTGAAGCACTTGATCTGATTCTAACACACCTAATATCTTTAGCTCCTCACCAAAGATTTCCTTGAAGCTCAGGTCTGACTCATTCTCTTCATTGGAAAGATACATGTCTTAAAGAAAGAGTTATTTAAGATTTGCTATTTTTTTAGTCTTTTAGAAAAAATGGTTTAACACGGATTAATCGATTAGTATTATCCCTAATTCAAACACGCATACGCTAAAACAAATTCCTTTTGGATTTTTTTCTCTTTTTTTAAATAAAAAGGGAATAATAAAAAATCCTTTAAAAAGAATAATAGTTAGTTTTTTTAAGACTTAAAAGATTAATGAAAGTAGAAAAGAATGATAAAAGAAAAACCTAACCAAAATAAATCAAAAAAAATCATTTTGAAGTAATCAATCTTATTTCTAGTGTTAAGCATATACTCAATTAGACCAGCTTCTAACCAAAAACTCCTTGAGTAAAAAGATTAAAGTTTAATCAGTCAGTTAGCTAAGTAATGATAGTACTAGATGGAGGCCAAAGACCAATTAAGCACATCTTTTCTTGTAGAGCGCTTTACGCAATCCCTAAACCTTGCCTTCGATACCAACGGGTTTTAGTAAACTTAAACCGATTCACTTAAAGATTTCTTATTCTTTAATTGAGCTCATCCTTAGTGGCCAACGTCTAATGAGTTTTAAAAGGCTTGGGTTTGTGTAGTAAGAAATTTGTGATTTGTGAGCTAAGAAAATAATGATGAAATCCCTCACCTTATCTTGATTAGGGGGTATTTTCCTTAAGAGTATTTTGAAGTGTGTGTCAAATCAAGATGCTCAAATCACTTAGGTGAATTCCTACTAACTATGTACAATGCAATCCTAGGAATTAAAAGCAACTACAAAGGATACAAAAAGGAAAATATTTTTATTTTTTAATTAGGATCAACAAACAAACAAACAAATGTGAGAGAAAAAGCTTTTGTTTGGATTTTTATCTTATTAGTAGTTATTTAAATGGAGAGTGGACTTTATTAGGGTCAACAAAAAATGTTTGTTTTGTTTTTATTATCTAGAATTGACTCTAAAGTTAAAAGCCTAATTAGAAGGTGGAATTAAAAATGTAAGAAAGAGAACTTATCTTTTCAAGCAAATCTTCTCTATAATCTTCAACTTTCTCCTTCAAAATTGTTCCTTCACACATAAACACACAAATTATAGAACCAAAATAGAGAAATTCTAATTACAAGCACCTTCACCAATAACGGTGCTAAAAACTTAATAGGGTAATAAATAGAATCCAAAGTTGTAAGCGCACAACTATCAAGTTATAGTGTAAAATATTATCGAATCCTACAAGGAAGATATTGTAGGAAATAATTAAAATTAGTACTGGACAATTAGAAATGGTAAATGGTTGTGGAGAGATAAAGAGAGTGGATGTGATAATATGTGAATAAAACAAAACTAGATTAAGAGGGGAGAAAGAACAATGAAGAAAATAAATGAAAATAAAATCAAGAAGCAAATAAGAGAAAAATCAAGAATAAAGAGGAAAATTAGGAAAGTAAAAGATGAAGGATTCAATTAATCTAGAAATGAATCCACTAGCCAAATTCACTTGTAGATTACGATTCTCTTTTGATCATATTTTACTTTAGATTTATTAAGCATGGACTATAAAACCACTTAAGGAAAGTATAACCAATCAAATTATCATCTAAGTAAAATTATCATTCATGAAAAGAACAACAGGTAGATAGTAATTCTAGAATTCATAAGCATAACCTATCAAACTACTCAAGATAAGCATAGATTATCAAATTCTTCTTCTACCAATTAGTTCTCTAGTTGATTATCAAAGCATGATCATTTTAAGAACAAAAGAATAACTCATAAGTTATAAAAAAATTAAACTAGTTTCATACGATTCTAGAATTCTTACAAAAATTACTTCCACATCTTAGAAAATATAAAGAAAAAATAAAATAAAATCTACACTAGAGAGAATAAAAGGAAGGAAATGAAAATAAAAACTAATTCTAAAGAGGATTCTACCCTCTTGGAGAATAAAAAAGAATAAAAATAAAAACTAATTCCCAAGAGGGTTCTAGCCTCTTGGAGAATAAAAGGAAAAGAATGAATAAAAAATAATTACAAAAAGAGTTCTAGTCTCTTAAAAATAATGCTAGAAAATAAATCTACACTAAAAAATGAAGACATGAAAGCAAATCTACTCTACAAGTCATCAAAATCAATTTAAAATAAGAGGGTTCTAGCCCCTTGAATATATAAAATAAGAAAAGAAAATATTAAAAAAATAAAAAATAAAAGAGAAAATTTACATTGCAAGGGTGTTCTAGACTCTTGATAGTATACCTTCATCATAATCTTCATCTTCATCTTCACTTCATAATCAAACAATGAGAAGAAAAGAAAAATATGAAGAGGTAAAATTTTTTTTTTATTAATTGCAACAAAGCTACAATTTTGGAAGGTCTTCTCAATTAAGAGTAACCCTCATCTCCAAATAAAGTTATTACAAAATGTTTTACCCTCAAACCCCTTACCCTCTACCCCTATTTATAGCCTACAACAATGAATAAGAATCATTGGATATTACTTGGAGATCAATAATTAAATCTCAACCATAGATCAGTTTCTGTTATAAATCAATCAGTTGACTAATCGGTTGACCAATCGGTTGGCCGCCCGGTTGGTTTGTAACATATTTGATTATTTTTATAATTTCTTAACCTAATTTTTTCATAGATCCTTGAGCTTTTTTGGGCCTTCTTTTATCTTCATATTTGGGCTTCAATAAATGATAGAAAATCAGGGAGTTCGATTGTTTTGGGCTTTCATTCAATAATCCTTTATTAACTTGAAAATTAAGATAAAACACGTTCATTAGTGATATTTTTATTTAATTGAAATAGATAATAATGGTATAAAATATAATAAAAATGTGATTATTATTAGCCAACTCAGATAACTTGAGTTCGAGTTCCTCATTTTGCTGTTGAACTACTTCCAACCTAGCTTAAGCTGTAGCTATGTGTGATGCCCCTAGTTTCAACAAGACTGCAGTCCAAGGTAAAATCAAGAATATCAAACCAGCCATGAACTACACTGTGCAATAGCTTGTTTCACCATCACAATTACTATCTATCTAGTAGAATTAATAACAGGTGTAGGTACAAAATAGGCTAGAGAAAATATATAAAAGAAATACTAAACGACAGATATTCTGAAAAAATCATCACCTCTGAAATAAATAAACAAATCTCTAAGAGAAATAACATCTGATTGAATACAAGTGTCTCGACATAGGAAATCAAATGAAATGATATTTAGGCACATCGCCTTTACAAAACTAGAATGATAATTCAAATGTTCATAAACACATCTATTGTGGAGTTCTGACATAAACTACTAACAATATAGATAGATAACTACTAGAGCAATTCCATCAACCTACGGCTCTCCGTGCACCTGACTCGTTACCTGAAAGGAGGGAAACAACGAGAGTCAAGCGCTAGCGAGTAACATCTCAACCAACCCCAGGGGGAAGGGCTAGAAGAAAGAAAAATAGCTGTTAATACATACAGATAGTCAATCATCTATTTCGAAATAAAATGATGGTTTGATATTTAGAAATTTTTAACACGAGCATAGGTACGTCTCCTGTTAACTCAAATTATAAATAGCTAAATACCAAATCCAAAAAAAACCTACAACATGGAGCAATAAAGAAATATAGCTCCATCTCCAACCATAATATCAATGACCTATCAGATGTCAAATACATGCCCAACTCGTGGACTAAAATAGGTAAATGTCCAATATATGAACTGCAAAAGCTTAAAGTCCAACACGAGAACTTTAATGGATTATAGTTCAATACGAGGACTTTAACAGATTATAGTCCAACACGAGGACTTCAACATGAAAGTAATATAAAAAAAATTAGCATATTTACTACTCACTCTCGTGCCTCGGTGAGTGAATCTAAAACTCGTGTCCGTAATCAACTCATATACAAAAATCTCAGTGTATTATAATCCCATATAACCTAGGTGTCTCACCAGCTACACAAACATATGCAACAATATGAACATGCAGAAAATTCCCCAGCGGTCGATCGCGAAGAGACAGAAACCTTTTCTATAGGTTTCTGCTCCTCGAGGTTGATTCAAAAGCCATTATGTGACGATTCTATATATTAAAAATCCTATACCCTTGATTTAGCATTTCTAGAATATGTAAAAAAATACAATCTAATCACTATAGACTAAAAGAAACCTTTTTAAACACATGTATGCATGTCGACACGTTTGAAAACAATTATCTTTCTTTCAAAACTCTTGTTAGAAAAATTTTCAGATCTAGATCTGCATTAAGAAATTCGTGGGTGATGTTTATTAACTGAAAACTTGTTCTTTTAGCAACATAATATAAAGATCTATCTTTATACATAAAATAGCATTTTAGGCTAATAAAACACAGGAAAAACTTTATTAAAAATATTTAAAACATAAGTGTAGGATTGGGTGAGATGAAACTCACCTGAGGGGTGTTGATGAACTCTCAAAAACGAGTAAGAATGATCCTCCTTCACTGAACACCGATGGATCTCGCATCAGCTCCTCCAAAATCCTCCAAGAATCGCCAAATAAAGGAGGTTTAGGGTTTGAGAGAGAGAGGGAGGAGGGGGCTGAGGCTATTAGGGTTTAAAAGAGGGTTCTGAGAGTTTTAAAATGGATATATATATATATATATATATTTAGGTATATTCCTGGGTTCGGTATAAACAAAACCAACCCGAAACAGAGACAATCCTGGCGTCTGCACGCTTAGCAGTCGACCGTATAGAAACCTACACACAGGATGGGACTCGGTATATTGGCCATAACTTTCTCGTCCGATCTCCGAATGATTTGTTAGAAAGTTATTGAAGAGACCTACTACTTTGATCTATTATACTTTCTCAGATTCTAACTACAACAGTGAGTAAAATACAGAAACTCATAATTAGTCATAAATCTCAGATTTCTCTTTTGGCCTTTCTGCATGTCTTGCACATATATATTCATAAATATATATTGACTTAATATCAAATCAATTCTTATCATATTCAAACATCAAAATATATTATTTTTCATCATATAACATATTTATCATTATTTATCATAAAATATTCAAATTTTTGGGGTTTTACATTCTTCACACCTTAAAAGAATTTCGTACCCAAAATTCCGCAACGTATCTTAGGAATTAATAATATAAGAAAAGTACTAAGAGGGGATAATCCAAACAAGGAAACCCTCCCGTACACATCTCATACCATTAATCCCTAGATATAAATCATTAGCAATATCTATGCTTAACAATCTAAAATGCGGATACTCCCACTTAACCCCTTACTAAACGGAACTAGTACGTCGAATGAAAAATCCAAACAAGGAACCTCCTATATATATATCATGTATTCCAAATAATTAAGGATTAAGTGATAATACCCCCATTCTAGTATTAAAGATAAATATGACTATCCCAAAATCATCATAAACCATAAGAAAAACATAATCCAAACAATTTACCTATTAAAACAGGTGTGGGTAGTCACGACGCATATTCTCTTCACGTTCCTAGGAAATCTCCTCAGATCCTTTCTGGTTCCATTAGACCTTCACCAAAGGAATCACCTTGTTTCTAAGTCTTATGTCTTCTCTAGTAAGTATACAAACTGGGATCTCAATAGTAGACAAATCGTCCTGACGCTCAATCTCCAGAGTATCCAATACTCGCTGTCTCTCCTCATCATGCAAGTACTTCTTGAGCATCGAAATATGAAATACATCGTGCACACTAGACATCGATACTGGAAGATCTAGTCTATATGAAACAGCCCCAATACGCTCAACAATCTGAAATAGGCCAATATATCTCGGGGCAAGCTTTCCCCGTCTGCCAAATCTGTTGACACCTTTCACCGGCGATACCTTCAGCATGACACAATCTCCCACCTGAAACTCTAAAGGTCGCCGTCTATAATCTGCGTATCTCTTCTGCCAACTCTGAGCGGCTAGAATACTCTCCCTGATCAATGCTACCTTCTCGGTAGTCTGCCTCACTAGCTCTGGTCTAAACATTAAGCTATCCTCTGGTTCTGCCTAACATATAGGAGATCTACATGGTCTCCTGTATAATACCTCATACAGGGCCATACCAATTGTCACTTGATAACTATTGTTATAAGCGAACTCTATCAATGGAATATAATCTTCCCAGCTACCTTGAAAATCAATGATACAAGCCCGCAACATATCCTCCAATACCTGGTTCACTCTCTTTGTCTGACCGTCTATCTGAGGGTGGAATACACTACTGTGCAATAACCTGCTGCCAAATAAATCCCGGAAACTCCTCCAAAAGTGCAAGGTGAAAACTGAGCCTTGATTTGAAACAATCGTATCTGGAACTCCATGAAGTCGAACTATCTCCCAGATAAATATCCTCGCATATGTCTCGGCAGTATAAGTAGTCCTCACTAGAATAAAATGTGCTGACTTCGTCAACTGATCCACTATCACCCAAACTGAATCTTTCTCCTTCTTCAACTTCGGCAACCCTATAATGAAGTCCATAGAAATGTCCACCCACTTCCATTCTGGGATGGGTAAAAGCTAAAGTTTCCCTGCTGGTCTCTGGTATTCTGCATTCACTTGCTGGCAGGTGAAGCACTTATCCACATATTTTACAATCTCCCTACGCATACCAC
This sequence comes from Asparagus kiusianus, assembly GCA_022839385.1. Classification (NCBI taxonomy): domain Eukaryota; kingdom Viridiplantae; phylum Streptophyta; class Magnoliopsida; order Asparagales; family Asparagaceae; genus Asparagus; species Asparagus kiusianus. Next base: position 255,360 of record BQKN01066538.1, read on the forward strand.
TCCACCAAAAGTGTCTCCTTAAGTTATGGTACATCTTAGTGGTTCCTGGATGCACTGAATATCAGGTACGATATGCTTCATCAAACAACTCCTTCTTCAGCTCTACACTAGCTAGCATAACCAATCGACCCTTCATTCGAAGGCCTCCATCTGCTCTAATGGTCCAATGGTCCTTGGGCTTTTTGGAAATCTCCTCCTTCCGGATTTGAATCCAAGAGTCCTCTAACTAAGCTCTGACTACTCTATCCTTTCAAGATGGCTGTACTGATATAGCTCCCAAGTATGTATTGGTCCTACCAATCTCTAGCCTAAAATCAAACTGGCTAAGAGTGAGAAGATCTCGATACAACGAGCACCTCAAAGTCGCAACCCGATGTCGATGCTTCCTACTCAAAGCATCTGCTACGATGTTCGCCTTCCCCGGGTGATACTGAATTGCGAACTCATAGTCCTTGATGAACTCAATCCATCGCCACTATCTCTGATTGAGTTCCTTCTAGAAGAATAGGTACTTCAGACTATGATGATTAATGAATAGTTCGAACTGAACTCTATACAAATAGTGTCTCCATGCCTTCAGTGTGAATACTACTGTTGCTAACTCCAAATCATGAGTGAGGTAGTTCTGCTCATGTACCCTTAGCTGTCGTGAGATGTATGCTACTACCCTCTGAGTCTATATCAAAACACCTCCCAAACCTGCTAATGATGCATCCGTGTATACGATAAATGTCCTATCACTACTCAGAATAGTAAGGACTGGCGCCGTAGTCAACTTAGCCTTTAAGGTATCAAAGGCCTTTTGGCACTCCATACTCCAAGTAAACTATACACCCTTCTTTGTAAGGCGTGTAAGTAGCATTGCAATCTTCGAGAAGTCCTGAATGAACTTCCTGTAATAGCTAGCTAACCCTAAAAATCTACGAATCTTGGTAATCGTCTTTGGCGATTCCCAATCAAGCACTACTGAAACCTTAGCTGGGTTCACTGCTATGCCCTCTCTAGTGACAATATGGCCAAGAAACCTAATCTCAAAAATCCAAAACTCACACTTGCTGAACTTAGCATATAACTAATGCTCCCTCAAAGTCTGCAAAGTCAAACATAGATGTTGCTCGTGCTCTGATTCCGATCTCGAATAGATGAGAATATCATCGATAAATACAATCACGAATTGGTCCAAATATGGACGGAAGACCCGGTTCATTAAATCCATGAATACCACGGGTGTATTGGTCAACCCAAATGACATGACCAAAAACTCGAAGGACCCATATCGAGTCAGAAAGGTGGTCTTAGAAATATCCATCTCCTGAACCCGCAACAGATGATAACAAGAACGAAGATCAATCTTCAAGAAATACTGTGCTCCTTGTAGCTGATCGAACAAGTCATCAATCCAAGGCAAAGGATATCTATTTCGGATAGTAACTTTGTTCAACTCACGGTAGTCAATACATAATCGCATACTACCATCCTTCTTCTTCACGAAGAGGACCGACGCTCCCCACGGAGAATGACTCCGACGAATAAAGTCCTGAGCTAACAACTCACCCAACTAGGTCTATAGCTCCCTCATCCCAGTAGGTGCCATGCGATAGGGTGCTCGGGATATCGGGGCTACGCCCGACTACAACTCAATATAAAACTTAACCTCTCTCATAGGAGGCAACCCAGATATGTCCTGAAAGACATCCTAATAATCTGAGACAACTCTAGTCTCGCATATATCAACACTCTGATCCCGAAGCATCACCTCCTCGATGTACGCCAGTAATGACTCCGCAAACTAGTTCCCCTGAGAGGTTGCCACAACTAACTTGGACCCATCGGACGCTCACAAATTGATTGTTTTCGTAAAATAGTCGATACTGAAGTCGTAGGAAGATAGCTAATCCATACCAAGAATAACATCAAACTCTGATATGCGCAACACTATTAGATCAACAACGAACTTAGACTCGTCTAAACTGATAATACACCTCCTACAAATGCTCTCCAAGAGCGACATCTCACCTAGAGGGGTGGAAACTGACAAATGAATGTCTAGAGGCTGAGCTACAAGCTGAAGTCAAATCATAAATGCATAAGATATGAAAGAATGTGAAGCCCTTGAATTGAAAAGAATACAGGCTGAAAAAGAGTTCACGAGGAACGTACCCTCCACTACGGCTCCACTCGCACCATGATCATGAGGGATTACCTCATAGACTCTGCTGGTGGCTGGAGGCTGCTCTGCTGCTAAAAGTGGAGCATATGGGACTACATGTCCCTGAGGGACCTCCTGAACTACGCGAACCTATCCCTCAATCATCGAAACTACTGGCAATGCCTCGAATCTCATCTGCTGGCCCTGACCTCGGCCCTAAAATCGGTTCTGCTGTTGATTCTACCCTTTCCCTTGCTGGGCTCCTGCTGGTGCACTATGACAGTCTGATGCTCTGTGGCCAATCTTGTGACACTTAAAACATGTGCCTTGAAACTTACGCTGCTGAGGTGCTCTCTGATCATGCTGGGGTCCTCTCCTATGAGGGCCTTGCTGCTGTTGCTGGGGTCCTGAAAAAGGCCTATTGTTCTTACCCTTATCCTTAGTATTCCCTTCCTTGTCTTTCTGAAACATAGCTGACTCATTCTCCTATGAAGTGGCAACATCAGCTACCTCTCGAACTAAGTAGAACCTCCTAGAAACGAGGTATCGACATAGGCTAGGGAGAAGTCCTGCTAGAAACATCTGTGCCTGTCGTTCTCCAGTCTGCCACATGCCTATAAAGTGAAGTACGCTCATAAATCTGCTCTCGAAATCAGCTACTGACATGTCTTCCTTTGTTAATATGGACAACTCAAGTCACATTAAGTCCTCCCAGGTGAGGGTCATCCTCTGTTCTGGGGTAAACTATAGCCGGTACCATCTCCCTGCATCCCCTTTGAGACTATAGGATGCTAGCCTCTGCTTCTAAACCGAAGTCATATTAAGTATCTCAAGGGTGTTACCCACATCTTCCTTCCACTTATGTGCCACAAGAGAATCTGATAATCCCTGAAACTCCGGTGCCCTCATCTTCTAGTATCTCTCCACTAAGCGAAGCCAAGCCTCCTGCTCTGTGGTTCTATCAGTAATTGCCTGTGGGGTGGGTACGGCTGTGTCTTCCGGGAAATTTTCTGCAACATGAATAGCTGGTATAACTGGTAGTGAAACTACTGGTGGTGGTGGTGAGATGTGATTCGTCACAAGCTCCTCAAGTGCTGCCATCCTAGCGGCTATGGGAGCTATTAGGTCTATCAAATACTAAGGAGCCTGCTGTGGCTCGGGTGAAGCCTGCTGCGGGTCTAGTGGAGCCTGTTGTGGCTCTGTCTGACCAGCTCTTCGGGTACGAGGTCTACCACGTCCGGCCATCTAAGCATATAGAAGAAAGTTTATAAGTCCTCGAACGAAACATATATAGAAATCATAAAGATAAGAAATCCGTATCATATATCATTCATGCAAATACTTTTAATATCAATGAATACTAGTCTCACAAAAAAAATATTTGTAATTTTTGAATACGCGTATATAACGTCCTCACTCATTCTAGAAATTTCTAGTGGACTCTATACATGAATCTCAAGAAACTCTACTCTAACTCCATGACTCGACACAGGATGATCCTAAGAATACTGGAACAAGAGCTCTGATACCAACTGTGATGCCCCTGATTTCAACAAGGCTGCAGTTCAAGGTGACATCAAGAATGTCAAACCTGTCATGCACTACATCGTGCAATAACATGTTTCACCATCACAATTACTATCTATTTAGTAGAATCAACAACAGGTATAGGTATAAAATAGGCTAGAGAAAATATACAGAAGAAATACTAAACGATATATATTCTGAAGAAATCATCACCACTGAAATAAATAGACAAATCTATGAGAGAAATAACATCTGACTGAATACAAGTGTCTTGATAGGAAATCAAATGAAATGACATTTTAGCACATCACCTTTACAAAACTAGAATGATAACTCAAATGTTCATAAACACATCTACTGTGGAGTTCTGACATAAACTACTGACAATATAGATAAATAACTGCTAGAGCAATTCCATCAACCTACGACTCTCCGTGCACCTGGCTTGTTACCTGAAAGGGGGGAAACAACGAGCATCAATGTGACGCCCTTGGTTTCACGTGAGGCTACAGTCCAAAGCAAAACCCAGATTGTCAAACCTCCTAAGCACCGAACAAATTGCTACGATATGTTTCACCATCACAGTCACTATCTCTCTAATGGAAACAACAAATAGGTAAAAGTACCGACATGCAAATAATAGAAATAGAACAAACCAAGTGTACACAAAAGCAATGAGAGAATAATCATCAATGAGCCCAATTAAAATAGAAATAGAAGTATCTCTGAGTCTGAAATAAACCTCAAATATAATAAGTCAAATAAAGTATCACTAAGGCTCTCAGCCTCTACAAAATGAAATACAAGTCTAGAGTCTGAACATAAACACTATCTGTGAATTTTTGAAATAACTACTAATATAATAAATAGCTAAATGGAGTCTATGAAGAAATCCCATCAACCTGCGATTCTCCGTGCGCTGGACTCGCTACCTGAAAGGGGGGAAACAACAAGCATCAAAGCGCTATAGCGAGATCATCTCCACCTCTCCCTAGGGAAAGGTCCCTAGGGAAAGGGGTAGGAGTATATAGAAAATACAGACAGTATATAAGTATAAAATCATTCATATAAATCTAACTGGAGATTAGTATTTAGGAATCCACAACATGAGAGTTAGTATGTCGAGCGAAATAATCCAAATAAGGAAACCCTCATGTATATACCATGTCACAAATTATGACTCCCTAAATACTAATTCCAAACTCTATGAATGAAAAAGAACAATAAACAAAAAGGTAACACTCCAAACCTAAAACCTGTAGAACAAATACGCATCCCGATCTACACTTGGGTAGACTGATCTAACATAAGAGAAACTCATCCAAAATAAAGATTAACCACAAGCCCTGTCGTGTAAGCCACGGTCTCATAGAAAACACCCTACTTACGGGTATTCAAAATGGAAGCAAAACTACAATTTATCATACTTACAAGTATGCATCTCATGTGCATTAGCGATACTCTTGTAATATTCTTACTCAATCGCTCTGCGACAATAGGTTTTATCTCCCTATCCCGGATACATGAAATAACGATACTTTTGTAATGTTTTTACTCAATCGCTCCGCGAAAATTGGTTTTATCTCCCTATTCCGGATACATGATATGACGATACTTTTGTAATATTATTACTCAATCATCCTGCAGAAATATGTTTCATCTCCTTATTCTAGAAACATGAAATTTTGTTATACTCTTCATATTTAATTATCAAACTAAATTATGACAAAAAAAGCATGTTAACACAACATATTCTAAACATACGTGCACATGTCTCGGTGTGCATGTCTATATCTGATGTTTACTGACATCTCGAGTGTTAAACACCTCATGAACATTGTATTATAGCAGTATAAGGTCGAGAGGCTTGCTCAAAAACCAAAACAATCGAACAAAACATGCACAGGCCGATATACAGTTTGGCGGTCGACCACAATCATGTGGCAATCGACCGTGATAGGTTCCAGGGCCTGCCCAAGACTCTATCCTGCACGCGGTCGACCGCCACTAAGGAACGGTCGACCGTGGGCTGAAATTCTAGATTCTAATCTGGTTATGTGTGTTGTGTTCATGCCGTGTTTAGGTAATTCAAACATGATTAAAACAATATAAATCTTGCATGGAAACATGTCAACGGCAGATAAAAACTTCTGGGAGCAACACAATATATAATACATGATTATGTGCATAAAAAATTCATATTTAAAACCCTAAAACATCCATAAGAACTTGAAACAAAGAACAATTCATCTTTCTTCAGATTAAACAACTTTTAAATCATTTTTTGATCTTAAATATCTTCCGTAAATTCGTTCTCAAACCTTTTCACATGGAAAGACCTAGTCTTTATACATATAATACAAAAAAATTTAACTTTTATTCATAAACGAGTCAATTTGGCTCTATAAAACATGTTAAATACTCTTTAAAAACGTTTTAAAAACGTTTTAAAAACTAGGAGGGGGATTAGCAGAGATGAACTCGCCTGAGATTTATAGAAAAACATTTAAGATGCAAAACCAAAGAAGATCTCCACTCCAAAAGCCAAAAAGCACATGAAATCCCGCTTAAAAGCCTCTAATCTTCTCCAAGAATAAAGTTAGGGTTTATGGGGTTTGGTGGCTATTAGGGTTCTTAGAAAAACTGAGAAAATTTGTGAAAGATTGATATATAAACCAAGAAAAATGAAAATATGGGCTTTACAAATTCGAAACTCACTCAAAACAGGAGAAAAACTTCTGCAGGTCTCACGGTTGACTGTGGTGGTCGACCGTGATGGTCGACCGAACTAGAATTTTCCAGCTACTCATATATTTGGCCATTATGCATGTTTTGACTCTTTTCTTCCTCATGAATAAACTTGTTTATACTCAAAACACATGGTATACTACTCACATACCATTTAACTGTATTTATCAAAACAGAAATTAATATATCATAATTAATCGCATATTAAATATATGTATATATCAAAAATTTTTAGGGTTTTACAGTCAAGCGCTAGCGAGTAACATCTCAACCAACCCCAGAGGAAGGGCTAGAAGAAACAAAAATAGCTGTTAATACATATAGATAGTCAATCATCTACTACGAAATAAAATTGGGGTTTGATATTTAGAAATTTACAACACGAGCATAGGTACGTCTCCCATCAAATTATAAATAGCTAAATACCAAATCCCAGAAAAAAAAACTACAATATGGAGAAATAATGAAATATAGCTCCATCTCCAACCATAAAATCAATGACCTGTCAGATGTTAAATACGTGCCCAACTCGTGGACTGAAATAGGTAAATGTCTAATACATGAACTACAAAAGCTTAAAGTTCAACACGAGGACTGTAATGGATTATAGTCCAACACGAGGACTTCAATGGAATATAGTCCAACACGAGGACTTCAATGGATTATAGTCCAACATGAGGATTTCAATGGATTATAGTCCAACACGAGGACTTTAACATGAAAGTAATATAAAAAAATCAGCATATTTACTACTCACTCTCGTGCATCGATGAGTGAATCTAAAACTCTTGTCCGTAGTCAACTCATATACACAAATCCCAGTGTATTATACTCCGATATAACCTAGGTATCTCGCCAGCCACACAAACTTATGCAACAACACGAACATGTAGAAAATTCCCCAGCGGTCGACCGCGAATAGACAAAAACCTTTTCTACAGGTTTCTGCTCCTCGAGGTTGATTCAAAAGCCATTATGTGACGATTCTATATACTACAAATCCTATATACGTGATTTAGCATTTCTAGAATATGTAAAAAAATACAATCTAATTACTATAGACAAAAAGAAACCTTTTTAAACACATGTATGTATGTCAACACGTTTGAAAACAATTATCTTTCTTTCAAAACTCTTGTTAGGAAAATTTTTAGATCTAGATCTGCATTAAGAAATTCGTGGGTGATCTTTATTAACTGAAAACTTGTTTTTTTTGCAACATACAATATAAAGATCTATCTTTATATATAAAATAGCATTTAGGCTCATAAAACACAGGAAAAACTTTATTAAAAACGTTTAAAACATAGGTGTAGGATTGGGTGAGATGAAACTCACCTGAGGGGTGTTGATGAACTCCTGGAAACAAGTGAGAAAGATCCTCCTTCACTAAAAACGAGCTGATTCTTCAACTTCACAACGCTTCACTAAGAGCCGACGAAATTTGAGTTCAGCAATGACATCAACATCAGCTACAGAAAGCCATTACAACTCTTGAAATTGAAGCTCAGTTTTCTTAGTCATCATCTTGGATAGCTCAGTTTATTTTGTTCATGCAATCGGCATCAAACTACCAAGTTGATTCCCCAACAAAGCAATAGTGTGAGCAGATAAGACTTTTTGGGTAGCCAAAGTAAATTTGACACTTCGGTTGGATAGCTTCATTAAGCTCTAAATCAGAATTTGAATCTCCAACTGGATCAAATCATCTGGGTCACGAAATTGTGGAATTTCTACATGAATTGAAGGGCCAGTTCCAGCTAAGGCCGCCAATGCATCCATTGTTATTGAATAAGTGGTCTGTGGGATTTACACTTGATCATCACCTGATTGGAGTACGAGTGAAGCTAAAATGCCAGAAACATCCACTGTGGTAAAAGCCACAAACGTCGCCTCAACTAATGGGGCAACGGATTTTACAACCAATGCCATCGCCATCAGCACGTCCATCGACGCAACTTCAATATTAGTAGTTGCAACCTCCAGCTTGACAAACTCTTGTGCTATCTATGACACCCCTGTTTTCACACGTGGCTGCAGTCCAAAGTGAACCCAGCGATGTTAAACCTATCATGCATCCACACTATGCAATAACATATTTTACCAATCACAGTTATATCCTCTAGTGAAATCAAAAGAAATATAGGTACAAAATAGGCAAAATAAAGAAATAAACATAATAGACATGTTATGGAAAAAGATATCTCATAAATAAAAATTATGTCTCAACTATAATATATCTGATATATGGAAAAACGAGAATGTCTCAACATGAATCAACTGGAAATCGTACTAAGACACACTGCTTTTACAATATAAAAAATAAAACTCTAAAGTCTGAATAAAATCATAAAAAATCTACTATGGAGTCTCTACTAATAACTCATGTGACGGTGACTATGCAAGAACTCTGTCATCCTGCGGCTCTCCGAAACTCTGTACTGTATAAAAGAAGAGAAAACAACGAAAAGAACCATATAAAGTGTATCATGACGCTACAGCAAGATCACCTCCATCCGCCCCTAGGAGAAGTGCTACTAGATAGAGTGGAGGCTCTATCTATTAAGCATAGTCTACCTAAATTATTTTTCTGGTATCTAAGTGGAATTAATATTTAGTAACCTACAACATAAGACGTAGTACATTGAGCGAAATAATCCAAATAAGGAAACCCTCATGTATATACCATATGTCTCAAATTATAGATATCTAAATATTAATACCGAACAAAGAGCATAAAGAAAGCAATAAAGGAAATAAAGACATTAATACATCATATTTATATTATCCTCCACTATCACTGGGGAGATAGAACAAATACTAATATATAATCCTGTATATTTTCAAGAGCAAAGTATCTCGATCATATATCTCAATGATGAGTCATATCCATAACTGGCATCCACCAAAGATTTAGGCTATCAATTAGCTATCTCAGTGCAACTCTTTGCAAGATTCTAAAACTTAGCATCATCATGTGCAACAATATCTAAAACTTAGCATCTTTTTTGTGAGATCTTTAAATTGGTAAAGTCGTGGGATGGTTACTCTGCTAAAAATATCAAATAATGTCCAGGTGCAAGAGAGGAAACTCTTAGGTTTAAAGACTCATGATTACCACATCCTTCTTCATCAATTGCTCCCGATTGTACTCCGTAACAATAAGAAGAAAGAAGCGTCAAAGATTGTTATTGAGTGTTATGGATTCTTTAGAAAATTATACTCTAAAGTTATAGACGTGGATGAATTTAAAAAACTTGAACCAAGATCCAAGTAACTCTATGCAATATGGAAGTAATATTTCCTCCTTTGTTGTTCACAATTATGGTCCACCTTACCCACCATCTAGCAAGAGATGCTAGAATCACAGCTCCTATTACTTATCATTGGATGTACTCAATTGCAAGGTTAGGAGTTTCATCACCTTCATTAATTATATATGCATTTGTTATATGTACTTCATTTCTTATATATACTTTATAAGAATTAATGCTTTTCAAATTCTTTACGAAAGTGTGTTAATAGGGTTTTAATAGAAACCTTGTCAATTTAGTTGTGGCTTTTAGAACGTGGGAGTAGCAGACTTCTTAATTACGCTAGTTATATGGTTTTAATTGAAATGTTCCGTTTTGGCCCCCGACATTAATTTTTTTCCTCCAATTTCACCCTTTACACATGTTATAAAGAATTTTAATCCTAAAGGATATCCTAGGGTTTTTTGAAGTTGTAACCAACAAAGGAGTATAACACCAAAAAATTGGTCCAAAAGACAAGCTCCCTTTAATAAGTAATAATACATATTGAATTATTCTAATTAAATATATATGTTCAAATTTACAAGAAAGCTTCTTCTTTGAGGACTTTGATGGGGTTTGGCACTATGTTTTTAATGTCAAGGTTGAAGTCGTGCTCAAACAGTGGACGCATGAGTTGAAACAAGAAGCGTACAATAAATATTTAGAGGACTCGATGAGATTTTTGAACCTCTATAATGAGATTGACGAGGTTCATTTCACAGCTCTTCTCATATATTAGGACACAAATGAAGCATAGGCTAGTTTTATTTAAACTATACCATTTACATGATACATTCATTCATCGTGTCTTTATCAAAATATTTTTGTGAAGAATAAATTACAAAGGGATCAGCAAATCAAAAGAAAAAAGTACATGACCACTAATTAGGCACACACTCCTATGCTAACCTGTAGGATGGTTATTGTCAAGAAACAGTATAGATTATTTAAAGTTTTAAATTCTCTTAATGCTTAGTATGACCATAAAGTCTCATAAATTTATAAACTGACAGGGAAAACCAATAATGCCACTGAACTTAAATGCTAAATTGGCATATGGTACCTTCCATTCAACTTATAAAGACGACGAGAAGATAAAGGCACACATCGAGTTGGTGGTAGAACTTAATTAAACCTTATTTCGAAATGTTAACTAAAATTTCTTTAGAATTTTATTTAAATTTTTATAGGTCTATTCCTGATGATGTAATTTTTTTAATCTTATGTGTGTGATTGAGGAGGTTTTGGAAGCCGTAACAAAGGAGGCAGCAGCACTCGCATGTCTCAGGAGGAAGCAAAAGGCAAGCCAGACCCTCACATGCTATCTTCAAAGGATAACATCACTCTCACTTAGAATCTATTGGGATATAATAGGAGAGGACGATATCCATTGCATGGTGTTGGAGCTTCATCGGGCATAAGCACAAGATCATTCACAGCATCCTCAATGTCATCTACAGTGTTGACAACATCATCAGTCAATATTTCTTCTATGTCACTTGTTCTACGTGTCTTAACCTATTTGCGTGGGAAGATTGACTCAGAACTGCACGTTCGGGTGATTAAGGAGTTTATTAGAGTTGTGATGAGGGCCCACACAATGGATGAAGTCATGGCCCACTTCATAAATTGCTTGGCTGATATGATTCCTGTTTCTCTTTTTAGTGATATTGTATCACTTTTAAAGTTAGGTGCCGATAATACCGACTTGGGGCAGCACAGCGTATAGGTATATTATTTTCATGTTAATACTATGTGATTATGTATATGAATATATTAAATCTTCTGTAATTACATATTAGTCCCATAAATATAGAAAATTGCATATTGGTCTCGAAAACTATTTAATAGTTGGATATTATTCACATAAAAGTGACTAAGGAACACATGCTATTGCATATTGGTCCCTAAAAATATCCAATAGTTGCATATCATTCCAATGAAAGTGAAAATCTTAAGGAACCAATGCTAAATTGAAGATTTAAGGGACTAATATATAAAAAACTCTTTATATTTTATATACTGTCAAATTTCACATACTTCTAAAATATAATCAATTTGACCTTCAAGCTAGAGATATTGGAGGTAGCAATAGTGGTGTTCAATAGGGATAGTCAAGAGGGATAGAGCCGCCGCCGATGACGATGAGATGTGAGGTTTATTTGTATCTTATGGACTAAATAATTTTTAATCTGTAAGAGTACTCTATTTTTTAATCTGGCGTTCTATTGACTTGGTATAGGTAGTGTATTTGTTATAAATATTATGGTAAAATAGATTTTCAATAATGTTGGATGTTGGATTCGATTGTTGGATGTGTATATTGGATTGGAATATTGATTATGTGTATTATATTTGATTGGATATTGGTATAAATTATACATCAAATGCATATTGATGCGTATATCAGGTTAATGTAAAATGTATAGGGAATCAAAGATTTTATTAAAAAATTAGTAAAATATAGCATCGCTATTCTAGACGGAATATTCTGTCTAGGATGCTATAAAAGCAACCTAGACAGAATTTTCATCTCGAAAGCTGCCTAAACGGATTTTCCATCTAGGAAGCAACCTAGACGGAAATAATTCCATCTAGTTAGATCAGCCTAGACAGAATTCCATCTAGTTTGACAACCTAAATGAAAATATCCAAGACAAACCTTCCTAGCTGGATTTTCATCTAGACTGATCTACTTAGACCGAATTCTGGGCATTCTAGACGGATGTTTCCCTCTAAGTTGGTCATTTTTCTTCTAGTGTCATCCTATATTTATCTACAACATTGATGTATTTTATCTTTGGAGCAAACCAAACAATCTCTAAAACAAGGTTAATATTTTTGTTGTACTAAACATACATGCTTACATAAAAAACTACTCATAAGAAAGAGAGGAAAAAATGATATATATTTTTCTGCTAGTGTCATCCTTTGTTTCATAGTTTCAGAACCACCACATACCTATTTTGGGCCCTTTATATTGTAATTAGTTCAGACTACAATAAAAAATACAATTAAAATTAAAAAATTTATATTTCCTGGAGTTCTTTTCTGTGTGACAATGGAGCGTCGATCTCGTACTCCATCGAAGGTCTGACTAAGATGATGGATCATTCATTGTTGGTCCCAGATTTGGTCACTTAGAAGATGGCTAAGTCTTCCCTTAGAACTAAATATCCGAGAGGGAAGGAAATAGATGAAATAACTCTAGGCATGTATGGGGTGTTCGATCATTAAGGGGGTGATCCTCTAAAATGAACAATCTACTTCTCCTCTTATAAGCTGAGAGAGAGAGAGAGAGAGAGAGAGAGAGAGAGAGAGAGAGAGAGAG
>BQKN01066538.1:268420-284574 GCA_022839385.1 Asparagus kiusianus
GAGAGAGAGAGAGAGAGAGAGAGAGAGAGAGAGAGAGAGAGAGAGAGTTGATGGCATTTAATTATGGATTAAGTGGCCATTAATTTAGAAAATAATGGGAGAATAGTTACTCTTCGGAAATAGCTCTCAAATGTTTGATTGGTAAAGTTTATTGATTAGTTGGCGAAGTTCGCTGATTAGTTGGTGAACTTTGCTGAAAGTGTTCTGGCAAGGGCCACTTGGACGTGGGTGGACCATTACTTCCAAGTCATGGGTGACGTAGCCTATGCGGGTAACTGTGGGTGAAGTTCGTTGACATCAAATGGCAAACTTTGCATAACTCAAGTCGTGGCCTATTTTTTACTTGCTTGGATTCAACCGAAGTGGGCTGCATTGTGATGTTTGCGTGTTTATTTAAGCGAACTTTGGTATAGCATGACATGGGCTTAACTTTGAGTCCTTTTGAAGTGTTTAGCCTATTGGCGTTCACTTCTTGGATCCAAGATGAACATTAACCTGGATAAAATATGTTTTAACTATCCACAAGAATGTCACCCCATCCTCTAAAAATTTGTTAGGATCCTACATTTGACTCATTTGGGTAACAATTAGATGTGTACTATTGAATGTAGCTTGAGTCGCCTTGCTTGGGCTGAAAATTAACGTCAATCTATTTGGTTGCCAGAGGTGTACTTTTGATCATGGCTTCCTTTGTTATAGACTTGTGTTGAAGGCTTAGTGATGCTTTTACTCGCTCAATTTTTTATTTGGAATGAAGTTTGCTCAACCTACTATTAGGTGAAATTGAGAAATCAAAGAAGTTTGGTTGATTATGGATGTTGACGAAGTTCGCTTCACTTTAAGTTGCATGGGCGAGACTCGCTAATTAGCAGTGTTCACTAGCTGGTGATGGTCGATGAGATTACACCTTTTGATTCGCACCATGATCTATGGCTAAGATCTCTTGGTCAAATATTCGTGAGATCTGCTGTGGATTTGACCAAGTTTTAGACTAAGATCGGACACCTCAAAAGATGTGAATATGTTGGAAGTTAGGATTTAGGATGGCTATAAATAGCCTCATTTCCTTCCATTTCTCTTCATCTTCTTCCTCTCCATGTCTAAGTCTCCGCCACTTAGATCGGAGATGCTCTTCAATAGAGGAGCTAGAATAAAAAAGCTCCAACAAGAGCTTGCCCAAGTAAAAGGCAATCAAGCGGATGAAGTCTGCATACTCTACTGAATGATGGATTTGTTTTTGACTGAGAAGGAAAATCTTGAGTAGATCATCGAGAATCAATTGAGAGCTTGTTGTGAGTTGAATCACGATAGAGATGATTAGAGCTTTGAGTGCCATGCTCTGTGTGAGACTGTTTGATGGTTGGGATGGTAGCTGAAGCAAGCTCCTTAGAGCTCCATAAGTGATGACTCCAATAGTGATTAGGTTTCACAAATGTGAGCGTAAAATATAATTAAACATTGTTTGGCTATCTCAAGCCGGACTTCCAAATTTTGTTTGCAAGAAGTGCTTCTTTCTTTTTATACGTTCCAATTCAGAGCAACGGGGGCACTTCTTGTTTAGCAACTCTTTCTCATCCTGTGGCGTAGGGTCTAGGAAGGAGTAAGTAGGAGCTATTCTTTTTGCATGAGGAAAACTTCTATTCCCCTTGTTCTATGAGATCGGAGGAACAGGGGCTTAGTGGCTCTGTTGTTCTCTTTCCTTATCATTATCCATAAGTAGGAGTATAGGGTAGACTCTTGATTTTAGTTTTTCCTTACCTCTGTGATTATTCGTAAAGTTGAAGTAGTAAATAGTACCAAATATTAATCATTACTGTAACTAGAGAGTCTGAATGTTGCTTTATGTATTAGAGTCTTCGAACACTAAAAATGAACTTTTTTCTAAAATTTTCCATGTTTGTGTGCTTGATCTATTTGAACTTTACTTCTGTGGTGAACTTAAACTCTGCATGGAGTTGTTGTGTTAGAGGCGAAGCTTAATCTTTCTTATGTTAGCGGAAGTCGAACTGAAGTTCGCTAAGTAGGATCTCATTATATATTGAGTTAGAATTTTCTTAATCTGGAGACTTGGTGAAGTCCGCAACATCATTCAAGTGAAGTTCACTTCAAGACCTAGCTGATCAGGGGAAGTTCATTCGCTTCTGCGAACTTGAGTAAAAGTCGATCAAACAAAGCTTAGTAAGTCAGCTAGGCAGAGCTCACTATAAGGATTTAAAATTAACATCCTCTATTTTTGTGCCTAAAATTATGGAAAATGTTGTTCATAGCAAGATTCTCAATGAATTTCGAGGTGAGAATCTTAGGCGAAGTTTAGGGTGAGATTCATGGTGAAGCTCAGGGTGAAAACTTTTGACGAAGCCAAGGGTCAGCCTAGAAATAGAGCTATTTGCCTCCTTTCTTCTTTACTTTGATTTTCAAAACCATAGCTTTCTCAAAACCCTAGTTTTCTCAAAATCCACGAAAAATCCCAAGACCACACTCTAATGGCTCATCATTATGCAATCCCAAGAGGAAGGGTTACTGCTAAGGGGCCTTGCCAGCCAAGGACTAATGACATGCTGGCGCAATTAGAGATGGTTGAGGGTAGGTTTCAAACCTTTTAATGACGACCTTCAGATCTATCAAAAACATAGCTCCAATCGGGCTTCAAATAGTACCCTTAGGTACTTAAAGCTTATTTGTTGCGAAAGACACGATTTTATGACCGTTCATAGTCTTATTGATGAGCTTTTGTCAGCAACGATAAAGCTTTGACAACGATAATCAATGGCCCCTGATGCGGTAAGCTTCGCTTCCTATGCGAAGCTCATTAATATTAGCTTGTTAGGCTTTTAGGCGACTTTGTTTGGGCGAGTATCATGATTTAATTTGAGCAACCTTCACCTAAAATAGGTTCGTCAACCTGATTTGAGCAACCTTCGCCTGACAAGGTTTGCCAATCTAATTCAAGCAACATTCTCTTGAGCGAGGTTCGCTAGTCTGGTCCACTTAATTTCTTGAGTGGATTTAATTATAGTAGTCAAGTTCACTATCACTTCTGTGAACTTCACCTATATTGTCAACACTTAGCTAAATTTTTTATACTAGTGTCAAGATGACTTTCATGCATGAGCGAACTTCACTTAGGATTACCTTGGCAACCGAGCGTCAAGTATCCTTCATGTGCTAGCATATGCATCACCATCACCAACAAGAAGATAGTGTGAAGGTGGGCTATTTGAAGCATGATGGTAGTTTTCATCAGGAAGGAGTCTTCAGGGTAACATCAACAATCTGTGTCTCGGTTATGTTCAAGAAGACTCCCCAGTTAACAAAGTTCCTATAGTCCTAAATGTATTTGGAAGTGAACTTGCAAAAATTAATGCATAGTACCTGGAGGAAGATACCAGATTCCCTGCCTGCATCAGATCAATGGACACCCAATGAAGGACCCCTTTGGTAGATAACGTTCTCGCTACTTTTGAGGAGAGCTTGAGAAGTCTGGGGCTCTATTCTTCGGTGAAAACCTCAAAATACGGCTTAGCAATTTGTGTGTCAATACTGTACATTATTTTGGAGCTATAGAACATCCATAGCAATACTTTCTTCACTTCGATGAGTGAAATTTGGATAGCACAGCACGAAATGTTTGAAGCATCATGGCTACAGACGGGGGGACCGTCCGTACGAAGAGTGCTTCCCTACCAACGCAGAGTTGGACACCTTTAGACAGAATGCTCATCTCAGAGAGGTGTTCAGGAGGTGATCTACCACTTCCATATTTCCCAAAGGATCGTTGCCAATGTTGGGCATAATTCCATTGTTACCCATGTTCCTTGGAATACCTATTCCCCAACATTAGTAAGAAGGGAAAGGTCGATTCAATTCATCTAGTGTCAGAACCCAAAGTTCAGACCCAGATCTTCAAGGATGAATGTAGATTCCATGGGCG
This sequence comes from Asparagus kiusianus, assembly GCA_022839385.1. Lineage (NCBI taxonomy): Eukaryota > Viridiplantae > Streptophyta > Magnoliopsida > Asparagales > Asparagaceae > Asparagus > Asparagus kiusianus. The sequence continues at coordinate 272,352 of BQKN01066538.1, forward strand.
GGATAAATTCAAAAAGTTTTCACCATCAAGCCAAAGAGCCGATATCTGAATTAGCTTTGTTCATAGGATTTCTTTCACTTTGGCTGAAAGGTTGCATTATGCCTTCCCGACCAAAAGATCAGATATCTATCTGAGTGTTATTCCATGCTACAATGCTAACCACTTAATATAGCTTGGCCCTACTTCTGTCTATGGTCAGTTGCATTCATCATGGTCTAAGAAAATTGGCCATTGAGTATTTGAGCTAGGAGGATAATAGTCAGAGAGTTTGGGTCCAAAACCTTAGAGTAGAGTTACCATATACATATATGGTAATATGATATACTTCACACTGCTCCTCATTGATGTCGACTACTGCTCCGAGTGGAGAAGGCATCTCATTACTTCAGCAGTATGAGCGCTCCAAAAGGACTGTCAAGTACCTTATCAAGGACCTTGCGAGGATCCGTCACATTCTTCGAAACAAAGCTCATTATCGTCTCTATTGTTATTTTCTCGAGATTGATGGTATTGATCCTAGGGATGAATTTAAAGATGGTCCAGGGATGAAAGATTCATCTGCTTAGCTTGTAAATGCTTCAACTAGCTGGTAATTACTAGGCCGAGTCACCTCATTGCTTGGCTGAATGGAACTGAGTGCTATATTGAGTCATACTTACCTTGTTGATTTGCGTGGCTGTTCAGATGCAATCAACTTTATGTCGAGAATCCGAATATAGGGATGCCGTGCATAGGGAGCCTTGTGAACGTTGCTCGTGCTTGGTGTTATTTTGCTGTCAGAGCCATGTGCCTAGATGTTCTTCTAGGATCGAGGATGAGTTTTCTAAAGTTCTAGCGTAGGAACGTGAAGCTAAGCCTCTTTTATCCTTGGGTAAACTTTACTTATATCCTTGCATTGATTTATTTGAAGTGAACCTGATTCACGTGCGTTTCTTATATGCGTGTAAAGAACCCATCTCGTTTGAGCATGAAGATTTTGATGGCGAAGATAAGGTGGATTACGAGGCTAATACCGATGCTTATTTTATCGAGCCTAATGACACTAGCTTTGAGGGTGATGTAGGTGGTTCCTTATATATGATAGGTATAATTTTTCCTATCCAGTCTTGTGTAGTTTCTTTTGTTCAATATTTAACAATTTGTCTATTTCTCTAGCAAATTATGAACCTAAATTATAGATCAGGAGCGAAGCGGCTCCTATATCGATTCCTGCTAGTGACAAGTTTACGTCGACGGTTTATTTTGATAGTGCTTCTAGTGCTCTTGAGCCTGAGCCAACTACTAACGTAGTGGCAAGTCCTGCACTTGCACTAGTTTTTGTAGCGCGATGCAAGTTGATTGCTCACGAGTCATCTAAAGAAGATGATGACGTACCAGTTTCTCCGATTTTAGCAGGAGTTGGGAAGATAATTTTGTTGAGTTTTGAGCTTCAACTTGAAGATGATCCTGCTAAGATAGTGTAAAACCATAAAAGTTTAAATAAGTTATGATAAATAGTAATAAATATGTTATATGATTATAAATAACATATTTTGATGTTTGAGTATGCTAGGGATTGATTTGAGATCAATCCAATGTATATATGTGAGTATAAATGAGAAACATGCACGAAATCATGCACAAACTTGAAACTGAGTTGTTAATAGTCAACTACTATTAAGAGTAGTTGACTAGTAATGTTGTTAGTTAACTAATGAAGGCATTAGTCAACTAATCGGTCTGTTTCTAGAATTCTTTCATGTTTCGGGTTGGTTTTGTTTTAATTTTGAACCCAGTTATTTATACCTCTATATATATACTTGTTAAAACCCTATTTTTAGAGATTATAATTCGTAAGGACAACAACCACCTTCCTCCTCAAACCCTAGCCCTAGTTTGTGAGATTTAGGAGAGTTTTGAGGTGTTTGTCAAGAGGAAGGCGGAGTTTGGTGATCATGGTTGAAGAGGAATCTTGTATACACGTGGTTAAGGAGTTCAACAGCACCCTGAGGCAAGATCATCTTTATCCAAGGCTGCACACTTAGTAACTTTAAGATTTAATGTGTTTAAATTAATGTTTTGCATGTTTATTCATAGTTACATGTGATAAAAGGTAGATTTTTTTTTATAATAGATCTTTAACCCATGATAGATCTAACGTTATTATCTGTTGTTTATATTAGGAGCATGATCATGATCATTAGGGTTAATGATAATTTGTTTTTAAATTATTAATTTAGTTTAACCCATGTGCTAACCCTATTTTGTTAATTAAGTGAGTTTTTCTTGTAACTAATCATGCTAAGACCTAGGATTGTGATATCTAGGCTTTGTAATCAGATTTAAAACGAAATATTTATCTGTCATGTGTAGTTTCTATCATACCTTCATAATCATGTTGATTATATATGAGTAATTGAAGAAATTGATTAACAAAGATGTTAACCCTAATTAGATTAAGTTAATTCTTTGTTTCATGTTCAAGTAGACGTTGTTAAAGGTATACATAATGTTTAAATCTTATTTAATATTGCATAAGTGCATGTTAATTGGTTATCTTCCTATTCGCGCATGTTAGATTTCATGTTCATGCAGAATAGTCGACTACTAAGCTTAGTAGTCGGCTACTCTATCTATGTTTCAGTACACATAATTGTTGTCTTAGCAGAGTAGTAGACTGATGTTCATAATAGTCGACTACTAACACTAAGTTCGATTTCACAGAGTCTAGATGGACTCAGAGTAGTTGACTACTAAGCTTTGTAGTTGACTACTAAGGTTGTTTTTCCTAAACTTTTGTCTTACATCTGGTTGAGATGTGTTCATGTGGTTTGAGCCGTGCTCCTTTGCACGTAAATTCACGAATGCACAAGTACAATGTCGTTTGCAGACATAGGAGTATCCTAGAGGGGATTATGTCAAGTGTTGGGAAGTTTATTGTTCATACAATTGTTGGATATTATTGATGAGCATAACTCAGTGCTATATGGGATAGTGCTATGTTGGTATACTAGATTTACATAGTTTATACATAAGATGGATATCGTTGATGAGCTCATTTTAGTACTACATGGGATAGTGCGTCCATATTCCATTCGTACAGGCCATTGAGTCGAGTTTGGATGCTTAGTCTAGTAGTCCATCCGCACGAGGGTGCGATGAGGCTTGTGAGCCGTCTTTTGAATACCTATATGGTAGGCCATCCAGTACTCATGTTACGCGCTAAGATCACGATGAGACTAATGAGCTGTGTATACTATTTAGGATACCTATAGGGTAGTCCATTTGTATGGAATACGATTTAAGCTATATATAGATTATCAGAGTTTGAAATATATTTTTAGAAATTTAACCAAAAGTAGCGGCAAAGAGTCGAGTTTATTAAAGATTACGAGTTTGCGATTTAGTATCATTAGGGAAAGATAAGTATTGTAGCAGACACATTGAGTAGGAAGCATCGTTGTGAGATTAAAGTTTTGTAATGTTTATTGTATCAAAACCTTTACACCCTCAGCCAGTTTAACTTTAGGCAGGAAATTAGCGGAAGAAGCATTTCCTTAGGAGCTTTATCAGTGCAATCATCTTAGAGTGATAGAAAGATCAGCACCCAGATAGGAGATTCTTAGATTAAAATCCGAAAGAATGAGACTTCTATAGAGACTAAGGCAGAATGAACCATCGAAACAGACGAGGGTTCTCGAATGAAGGGTCGGCTAGTGATGTCGGGTTATCCATAGCTTAAAAAGGACTTATTTGATGAAGCATATTGTACCAAGTATACAGTACATCCAGACACATCGAAAATGTACAAGGACTTAAAAAGACGTGTTAGCGGAGCGGCATGCGTAAGGAGATTTTGGAATATGTAACTAAGTGCTTTACCTGTCATTAATTGGAGGCAGAACATCAGAGACCAGTTGGAACCCTACAACCTTTACCCATTCTGGGAGGAAGTGGGAAGATATTTCTATTGACTTCATTTTAGGATTGTCGAGATAAAAAAGGGAATGATTTAGTTTAGATAATAGTTGATCAGTTGACAAAGTCGGCACAATTCATTCCAGAAAAGATGACTTACACGGCAAAGACTTATTCAAGGATATTCATTCAGAAGAGTTATACAGATCAGAGACGACGGCTATTAGAGTTCCAGGTTGGGGACTATGTATTATTGAAAGTATCAGGAATGAAGAGAATTCAGCGAATTGGTAGATGGGAAAATCTTACCCCAAGGTATTTTGGTCCGTTTAGGATAGTGGAGCGCATTGGAGCTATTTTATATCGGCTAGATCTTCCAACATCGATGTCACGTATACATGATGTCTTCCATGTTTCGATGCTTAAGAAACATCTTCGTGATGAGGAGTAGTAGCAAGTGTTGGATGCACCAGAGATTGTACTTCATGACGATTTGACTACGATTGAGATTCTTGGATGTCTTCTTTCAAAGGAGAGAAAGAAGCTTAGAAATAAAATGATACCCTTAGTCAAAGTTCAATGGAACTAGAAAGGAGCTGAGAAGGTTTATTGGGGTTGCAATGAGAATATGCATTGCGATGACCCACATCTATTTGAGCAAGTAAATTATTTGACTATGGTCTGCCTGTGTCTATGATAATCTATATGCTCATATCTATACTTAACGCAAGAATAGTGGTATTAGCACTTAGTTCCTAATTATTCAGAACATATAGTATATATATGAGGGGTTTCTTATTTGGATTTTTCACCCTATATACTAGTTCCTTTTAGTTAGGGGTTAAGTGAGAGTATTTTCATTCTAGAATGTTAAGTATAGATATTGAGGAGGATTTTGAGGAGCGCGAAGATGTTATACGTTGAGATTACCTACACCTATTTGAGCAGATAAATTGATTTATTTATTTTGAGTCGTTCTTATTAATGATTATATGGTCATATTTACATCTAACACTAGAATAGGGTACTAACACTTAGCTCCTAATCATTCAGAACACATGGTATATATATGAGGGGTTCCTTGTTTGGATTTTTTGCCTGACGTACTAGTTCCGCTTAGTTAGGAGTTAAGTGGAAGTATTTGCGTTCTAGATGGTTAAGTGTAGATATTGCTATGTTTCATATCTGGAGATTAATAGTACGATATGTATATGTGAGGGTTTTCTTGTTTGAATTATCCCCTCAATGTGCTTTTCTGGTATTATTAATCTCTAAGATACGATTGCGGAATTTCGGAGACAAAATTCTTTTAAGGGGGAAGAATGTAAAACCCCGTAAATTTGAATATATTGTGATAAATAATAATAAATATATTATATGGTGATAAATAACATATTTTGATGCTTGAGTATACTAGGGATTGATTTGAGATCAATCCAATATATATGTGAATATAGGAGTGAAATCATGCACGTTCCTGAATTTGGAAAAATGACTAGTTAAGAGTATTTATATTTTTCACACAGATACAGTTTGAATATGGAAAAACTCAAAAGACAAAAGTTGTAGATCTATTCAATAGTTTTCCAATGTATCTTAAAAATCACCTCATTCCGAGGTATTATGTGAAAGTTATAGCCAAAACATGCACAACCTATTTCTGTGATGTGAGTAGTCGACTACTACCTAGAGTAGTCAACTAGCGGGGCTGTTTCCAAATTTATTTTAGGTTTCGGGTTGGTTTTGGTTTATATCCGAACCCAGGTTGTTATATATCTATAAATATTCATTAAAACCCTATTTTTAGAGATAAAAAATCGTGAGTTTAGCAGCCATCTCCCTCCTTAAACCCTAAACCCTATTTTGTGAGTTGTGGGAGAGTTTAAGGTATTTTTCAAGGAGAAAGCTGAAAAGTGTGATCGTGGCTAAAGAGGATCTTGCATACACGGGGTTGAGGAGTCCACCAGCACCCTAAGGCAAGATCATCTTCATCCTCTCCTGCACCCTTAATTATTAGATGATTTAAAGTGATTAAATCAATATTCACATGCTTATTTCTTATTTTCATGAGATAAAAGTTAAATTTTCGATAATAGATCTGTAATTCTTGTTAGCTCTGATGTTTTTTCTTGTTGTTTATGTTAAAATATGATCATGATTATTAGGATTAATATTAATCTTGTTTTTAATTTGTTAATTGAGTTTTACTTATGTGCAAACCCTAATTTATTTAATTAATGGAGTTTTATTGTAATCTAATCATGTAAAAACCTAGGTTTGCGGTATCTAGGTTCTGTAATTAAGTTTAAAACAAATTATTTCTCTCTTCATGTGTAGATCTTTTCATGCTTTTAATTATCATGTTTCCTATATGTAGTTAATTGAAGAGATTAATTAATAAAGGTGTTAACTTTAAATTGAACCAAGTTAAGTCCATGTTTATGATCAAGTTAATCTCTGTCTAATGTTATAAATCATTTAAATTTGGTTTAACATTGTATAAGTACATGTTTGATTTGTTAAAGTCCTGTTTGTGCATGCCTGTATTTTAGTTGCATGCAGAGTAGTCGACTACTAAGATGAGTAGTCGGCTACTCTATCTCAAAATTCAGTATACAGAAACGTTTCCTTAGTAGAGTAGTCAACTAATCATGTGTGTAGTCGACTACTCCCTTCTTGATGCAACTCACAAAATCTGTTTCATAGCAGAGTAGTCGACTAATGCTCATTGTAGTCGACTACTCACACTTAGTCAAATTTTCCAGGTTTGGGATGAATTCAGAGTAGTCGACTACTCAGTCTAGTAGTTGACTACTACGGCTGATTTCCTGAGTTTTGTTTTATTTTTGTTTGAGATGTGTTTACGGGGTTCGAGCTACACTTCTATACATGTAAATTCACGAAAACACAAGTACAATGTCATTGCACACATATGAGAAACCCAAAGGGGTTTTTGACAAGAGTTGGGTTATTTATAATAGAGTAGTGATTATTCATACACTCGTTGGATATCGTTAATGAGCACAGCTCAGCACTATATGAGATAGTACGTCGATATACCAGATATACACAGTTTCTGCATAAGATGGATATCATTGATGAGACCATTTCAGTGCTACAGGAGGTAATACGTTGATATTTCATACGTACAACACATTGAGTTGGGTTTGGATGCTTTGTATAGTAGTCCGTCTGCACGAGTGTGCGATGAGGCTGGTAAGCCGTCTATTTGTGGTGATTGTGAGCCATCTATTTGGATACTATTGGGTCCTTCTATTTTGATGATGTTTAACAAATACCACAAATGTTGTTTGTCTAGTGTTTGTATTTCGTCTAATTCTGCAGTCTCATACGTAGGCAGTAATGTAGACAACATCCAGTTCATATTTATTCTAGGCAAACAATGTGTTGGAGGATGGATGAAACTGACCATTCACGATCATATCCAATGGAGGTTGGCGGAATAGTGGAGTGAAGCAATGCAATTCAAGTTAAAGATTCAAGTTACCGCTTCATCCGCAAGTGTACCAAGTTGAGCTCATTGAAGACCTTCATCAAGCTTGGGTATATAGTTTATAGTGTTTATAGTATAGGTTTATACTTGTGTGTTAATGCTTTAAGCTCATATATTAATCACACACACGTATTTGTTGATTTTATCAAAATATAGGTGTTTTTGATAAAATATTATTTTATTAGTTTATAGACTTTAATATCAGTTTATACATATTTTATTAAGTCTGTAAAAATAGTTTATAAAGTTTCAAAAAATGGTTTAGTCAAAATGACGAAAAACAAGTGTGTTTACATTTACATGTTTTGGAATATTTTGAAAAATAATGATATTTCTCAAATGAGAAGTGCTTTTAAAAACATGGTTTTGTAGCATGTGTATTATCATGTTTATAATTATTTCCTAAAGTTTTATATTTTTTGAATTTATTTGCTATTTTTAAAGGTACTTCAAAAATCAGTTTTTCAGTTTTAAACAGGCTGATAGTGTATTATCAGTCGACTGATCAGTCGACTGATGATTTTAGTCGACTGATCAGTCAACTGATGAATGTGTCTGGAATCTTCATTTTCTCTCTGCTTTGTTTTAGTAGACTGATCAGTCGACTGATGTGTCGACTGATGTGTCGACCGATGACCTGTTTACAGTTTCCAGGTTTTTAGTTGTATGACTAGTTTACAAAATAAATTATTTCTCTCAAATGGGAAGTGATATTTACAAAATTCTTTATCTAACATATTCACATACATGTTTAGAAATTTCCCTCAAACTTTCATGAATTATGGAGTTGATTTACTGTGTCAAATTGATTTTTCAAAGTCGGGTGGTTCACCAGTTTTCTGAAACTGTAATATCTGTGTTCAAATATTTATTTCTCTCAACTGAGAGGTGATTTTTTATAAATTATTTCTCTAAAATGTTATCTACATGTCTAGAACCTTTTCTCAAAATTTCATGATGTTTGGATTTGATTTCCTATTTTTAATTGATTTTATAAAGCCAGATATGCAACATTCCAGAACACTGAAACTGTCTGTTTTCTTCTGGTCGACTGATGAGGTCATCAATCGAGTGATGAACAGTATCAGTTGACCGATAGCCTCATAACTGCTAGTTTTTTTAGATTTTCATGTTTCTGCTATTTTGTCTTTTTTGTTTGGTTTCCTAAGGTTTTTAGCCTTTGTTTCTTGATCCTATATATACCCCTTGCCCTCTAACATTCTGAAATAATTAAGAAAAGTTTGAAAAGAGGTTTAACAAGTTTAAAGGGTGTTTAGTGTTTGTTTCAAGTTTGAGTTTTGAGTTTTGAGTTTCAATTTTGTGAAGCAATTTTCACAAGAGCTATAAGAGATAATTCTTTGGTGTTTGAGCTTCAACTCATCTCTCTCTCTCTCTCTCTTGTTATTCATTAGAGAAGTTTCCTTAAACTCATTTCTAGCTATTTATTGTCTTGTTAATAATTTCTATAAGCTAGATTTAAATTGAGTTTAGTTTGATTTTGTTTTATCAAATCTATTGTAAGCACCCTATTGCCACTAGGAAAGAACCCTAGAGGGGGGTGAATAGGGTTTATGCTAATCTAATCCGATTTATGCCAAATTAAAACTAATTGATAAATATCCTAGCAATAATGATATGCAAAAAGATATATATGCATGAAAATAAATGAATATACAATTTATAATTATCATGGATATAAACAAAAAGAATATATTCACAATATTTCTCCCTCTTTGACAACATCAAAAAGGGAACAATAAAAGAATGAAGAGAGCGAAAGCCCCCCTGCAAATAAGCATGGGTGGGTATAAATACAATAAAAGATATAGGGATTACTCCCCATATCAAAGTGTCATATGGAGTATATGCAATAAAGACCATGGCAAACATGTGAGCAAGAATAAATGTAAAATATGCTAAACATAACTCACATACAAAGATAGACCAAGAGAACACATATATGTGTCATTATTGAATAGTATCTTAAGGTAAGAACATAAAAACCATATGAAGATAGATTTATGAAAACAAATGAATAAAAAACATGAGAATCATGAAAAAAGTTTTCAAATGAAAACAAATCACTCAAATGAAATCATAAATCAAGTGAAATCCATAAAATCAAACCATATAAGGCAAGAGAGGCAAATATGTCAAGCTCTTAAGCTTATTTCAACCATATGAACATTTTAGCACCCGGGGGGTTATATAAACACAAACCTCTCATCAAAATCAAAACAAATAATTATTAAAATAAAAGAATTGATCAAAGAAAAATTGTTTTCATATTTAAAAAAATCAAAATTATTTTTAAAAACCAAGACATGAAAAAATTAAAATTCTTGGTTTAAAAAAATTTTGGTACCCAAACATTCTTGGTGCCAGATTAGTTAGGGACATGACCCCTATCATTCAAGCTCAAAGCCCTAGGGTTATGAACCCTTTTGGGCGCATGTGGTGCACGGACACGGTCATAACAAAAATTACTCAAATGACCCTTCCGATTGTAATAAGTACAATGGAAAGGAAGCATTTGCTTATGTTGACCAAAAGGTTGTGCACGGGACTCATTTGCAAAAATAGGTTTATATTAGAAATTATTTTGCAAACGAGAAACTCTTTTTAAATTAAAACAAACTTTGGTCAAATGACCAAATCTACCACAATAATCACATTTAAACACATGGGCATGCTTATGATGTACATGATGAGTATGTGCATGTGTATGTGCAAAATGTGATAATGATGAAACTTGATGGAATGCACAATATGATTATTTATTATAGGTTTTTTTACATCATAGCAAAATTTAGCAATGTGGCCTTTTCGACCGCAAATAGAGTATTTATAAATCTTTCTATACATGTGTGCATAGTGAGTGTTCGATTTGGAAGTGTTAACATGGGACTTTGCACACAAGTCCATAAGCTTCTTATTTTTAATAATGCATATTTTAAGAGTTGAATCTAAAGATGATATGCGATTCTTAACATGATTTATCTCACTTATATCCATAAATACATTATTACTAGAAGTAGAACATGTATGATTATTTTTAAAAGAATTAAAGTCATGTCTAATGTTCTCTACTTCTAAGATGGCATTATCTTTCTTATGAGTTAACTTAGCAATATTTAAAATAAGAGAATCATGATCCAATTTAAGTTACTCATTGTTTTCTTTTAGGATCATATTTTCATTTGAAATAGTTTCAAACTTAGATGCTAATAACTCATGATCAGATTTCAAAGTTACATGCTTGCTTTGCAAATCAATAAAATTTTTATGCAATTTGTTATAGGCATGCAATAACTTTTCACAAGCACAAGTGAGTTCATCAAAAGATACATCATTATCGGATTCGAAATCACTTACTACACTAGGGCTATCGCCTAGTGCCCGTGTGCATGATGCTCTAATGGATCTTGAAGAGGAAGCCTCCAAATCTTGTCGGATCGCCTCCAAGTTCCCTTGATGTGCTTCAATAAATTTCTATAAGGTGTAAACACTATCAAAATGAATAACCTTGTTAGACATAGATGAGTCAAAAGCATTTAGCAAATATTCTAACAAAATCTTATTCATTGTAAATATTCTTTTATTATTTTTATTCCACTTGGATTTCTCCGAAGTGGGTACAATATAAGCATTATTAATTATTTTCCATAAATCAAAATATCTAGATCTAACAAAAATATTAAATCTAGAACACCATTGGTCATAGAGGAAATTATCTATTCTTGGAGCAACATTAGGATCATAGGCTAAACAAGATGCACCATTCATATACATGATTAGAAATATATGCAAGTAAGACAAATGCAATCAAAATTAGATTAGCACACTAAGATAACTTGGATTTTTAACTCAAAATGATTAGACCTTAAATCAAAGAGCACCAACCTCTAATACCAATTGAAAGCATCCTATTGCCACTAGGAAAGAACCCTAGGGGTTGAATAGGATTTATGCCAATCTAATCCGATTTATGCCAAATTAAAACTAATTGATAAATATCCTAGCAATAATGATATGCAATAAGATATACATGCAAGGATAAGCAATATAAACAAGGGTGAAACAAGATAAATAAATACAAACGATATAGTGGATGAAGAATGGCGATAGAGATAAACTAAATATAAGTGCACAAGCCAAACTCAAACATAATCAAATGATCACGGAGTTCGGTCCCCACGACCTACGTCTCCGCTCCTCACCTTGAGGTGATCTCCACTATCACAACCGGGTTTTCTATACTCACCCAATCAACGTTTACACCTCACAATCGGTTTTCTTGTTCACTAAAAACTTTACAATCTCACACTCTTACAATCACACTTTACACCCTCTAAGTGTTGGTCTCTAGACCGTGTCTCCCTAAAGTGTTAGGAATTACAACCTACCTCTAAGCATTACCACCTACCCCACTCCTCTTGGGATGACCACGTCTCTCACCACACACTTCTCTTAGTGTACAAGTGTATTACAAAGTATAACTTCACAATTAAAGCTCGAATACAATAAGATTTGTTCTCTACAATAGATGAGAACTCAATGTAGGCTCACACTTAATTATTACAACTCTCACAACCCTAATAATACTATGTATGAAAATACTTAAGCTCAAGTGGGTGTGTGTAAACAATGAGTAAAATCACAACTAAACTCAAATATGAAATCTAGCTTAAAACAATGATAATCAAACAAGTATATAAATATAAAGCTAGAGTTTGAGTTTAGAAAACTTCTCCAATGAATAACAAGAGAGAGAGAGAGAGAGAGAGAGAGAGAGAGAGAGAGAGAGAGAGA
>BQKN01066538.1:294696-311480 GCA_022839385.1 Asparagus kiusianus
CCCCCCCCCCCCCTCAATCTCTCTCTCTCTCTTTCCTTGTCAAACTCTCTTCCCCCCCTCAATCTCTCCTCCTCTTTCCCTCTCTCTGTTCTCCCTCTCTCTGTCGACTGACGCCGGCGGTGGGCCGACCAACTGCCGCCGGCCGTCGGCGTCGGCCGACGAGAGAGGGAGAACAGAGAGAGGGAGAGAGGAGGAGAGATTGAGGAGGGTAGAGTGATTTTTTAAATTTGTTTACTTGTAATTTAATTTTTATATTTAGTGTTTAATTTTGGTAAAACAAAAATAGTGCAAAAAACCCAAACCCTAATAAAAAATGTTAATTGGGATGAAATTATGATATAAAAAAATTAAATTTAATTAGTGTTATGGTTAGGGTTAGGCGAGGGTTAGGGTTAGGGTTCGGGTTAGGGTTCGGTGAGGGTTAGGGTTAGGGTTAGGGTTAGGCGATGGTTAGGGCTAGGGTTAGGGTTAGGGTTAAGGTTCGGTGAGGGTTAGGGTTAGGGTTAGGCGAGGGTTAGGTGAGGGTGGGGGTTAGGGTTAGGGTTAGATGTTATGGTTAGGGTTAGGCGAGGTTTAGGGTTAGGGTTAGGGTTCGGTGAGGGTTAGGGTTAGGGTTAGGCGAGGGTTAGGGTTAGGGTTAGGGTTAGGTGAAGGTTGGGGTGAATGTGAGGGGTTAGGGTTAGAGTTAGGGTTAGGGTTAGGTGAGGGTGGGGGTGATGGTGAGGTTGAGGTTGAGGGTTAGGATTAGGCGAGGGTTAGGGTTAGGGTTCGGGTTTCGGTTAGGGTTAGGGTTAGGGTTAGGCGAGGGTTAGGTGAGGGTGGGGGTTAGGGTTAGGGTTAGGTGAGGCTAGGGGTGAATGTGAGGGGTTAGGGTTAGGGTTAGGGTTAGAGTTATGGTTAGGGTTAGGTGAGGGTGGGGGTGATGGTGAGGTTGAGGTTGAGGGTTAGGGTTAGGGTTTGGGTTTGGATTATGGTTAGATGAGGGCTAAGGTTAGGGTTTGGGTTAGCTGAGGGTTAGGGTTTGGATTAGGGTTAGATAAGGGATAGGGTTAGGATTAGGGATCGGTGAGGGTGAGGGTGAGGGCGGGGGGTGGGGGTGGGTGTGAGGGTAAGTTTGAGGGTTAAGGTTAGGGTTAGGGTTAGGGTTAGGTGAGGGTGAAGGTGAGGGTGAGGGTGAGGGTTAGGGTTAGGTGAGGGTGAGGGTGTGGGTGGTGATGGTGAGATTGAGGTTTAGGGTTAGGGTTAGGTGAGGATGAGGGTTAGGGTTAGAGATCGGTGAGGGTGAGGTCGGAGGGTGGGGGGTGGGGTGAGGGTGAGTTTGAGGGTTAAGGTTATGGTTAGGGTTAGGGGAGGGTGAAGGTGAGGGTAAGGGTGAGGGTGAGGGTTAGCGTTAGGTGATGGTGAGGTTGAGGTTGAGGGTTAGGGTTAGGGTTAGGTTTAGGTGAGGGTGAGGGTGGGGGTGAGGGTGAGGATAAGGGGTTAGCGTAACTATTATATCGTTAATTACTTAGAAACTACACACACCGTACACTCATATTTTCGAGCCGTAGAATACCCCGTCCAATAAATACTATATATAATCTCTTTATTTTCTTGTCACATACGCGTACAGGATCGTTGGCGGATACGAGACCATCTTGTTCGGTCCGATAACTTTTTTGTACGCGTATGTGAGAGGGGGCTTATATATAAATATTTATTGGATCTGTCCAGTTTGGACGGGTTAGGTATGTAAACATGGCGTGTATATGTATTTACTTATGTTCTTATGTACTTTCTTTTCGTCAGAGTTTTGGCGACGCTTACTCGTTGTTCTCCGTGTATAAATTGCGGAAGGATATGCATGAGTATATCCTTCCCATTATAGTGTACAAGGAGAACAGCGGGTAGGTGCTACCGAAATTTTGACGAATTGAAAGTACACTTGAACACACGTAAATACATATACACGTCACGTTTATATATCTAATGGGATAGAAGCCTTCCTCTGACAGCCGGTCACACATGCGGTCCTCTGAACACACGTTTACATCCCTAAATTAAAATGATATATGTCGGGATATGTTCACTTCCATTAATTTTTAAATTATAGATGCGGACAGTTCCTGACAAATCGTTCATGAGCATACCACGTGATCGAAGACATCTAGACACCCGGTACAAGGATGGGATAGAAGCTTTCTTAGCCTACTCTGACACAAATCCTCTACGGTCGCTAAGCAGGTCGATTTTCTGTCCTTGTAAGAATTGCAGGAACGGTAAAATGCTCGCTAGGAGTGACGTAAGTTTTTATCTATCAATCAATGGATTTGATAGCTCTTATGTATTTTGGAGTCATCATGGTGAAGGCGTCCCGGTGATGCAATTAGAGGAAGAATTCACTGAAGTCAGCAATCCGACAGTTGACACGACTGATATGTTAGAAGATATTCTTGCAGCGCCGTCGGTGAGCGATGTCAACACTAATGATATGTTTCAAGATGTAGATCGATTGATGAGACTTGTTGAAGAAAATGAGTCACCGTTATACGAGGGGTGTAAGGAGTTCACAAGGCTTTCTTTTATGCTGAGGCTTATTCATATCCAAACACTCAGTGGGATGCCTGTTACACATTTTGAGATGTTATTAGATTTGCTGAGGAAAGTCATTCCAGGCGGCGAGAAAAGCATCCCCGCGACCTATTACGAAGCTCACAAGATTGTTGATACGCTGGGGAATGATTACAAGAAGATAGACGCCTGTCCTAATGACTGCATCTTGTACAATAAGGGTAATGAAGCTCTGGAGGAATGTCCGACATGTCATGTATCACGTTGGAAAGGAGAAGTTGCAAGCACATCCGAAGGTAGTGCATCCAATAAGCAGAACAGAATCCCTGCGAAGGTTCTCCGATATTTTCTAATTATTCGTAGGCTGCAGCGGTTTTATATGTCTGCCGAGCTGGCTGAGAATATGCGATGGCACTCGACCGACCGTAAAGAGGATGGGAAACTAAGACATCCTGCGGACGGTGAGGCATGGAAGCACATTGACCGTATATACCCCGACTTCGGTAAAGAGTCTCGAAATATTAGGCTGGGGCAAGATAGCGACGGATTTAATCTGTTTGGATTAATGAGCTCTGCTTGGTCTACCTGGCCAGTGTTGCTGACACCGTACAACATGCTGCCGTCGATATGCATGAAGCAACCGTACATGATACTGTCACTTTTGATCCCTGGAAGATATTCTCCTGGAAATGACATCGATGTTTTCCTCCAACCATTAATTGACGACCTGAAGCTTCTCTGGGAAAAAGGTGTCAGCACTTATGATGCTTATGGTAAGGAGTCTTTCTGTATGCGGGCAATGGTCATGTGGACAATTAATGACTTCCCGGCATACGCTAACCTGTCTGGATGGTCGACGAAGGGTCAGATTGCTTGTCCGATTTGCATGTCAGACTATGAGGGAAAGTTCCTGAAGTACAGCCGTAAGTTTTGTTATTGGCAACACAGAAGATGGTTGCCTACAGGGCACAAGTTCAGAAAGTTAGTAGGAAAGTTCGACGGCAATCCAGAAAGTAGACCGGCACCACCAAGGCTGACCGGAGAAGAAATATTTGAGCTTCTACATCCTTTACCTAGAAAAATATTTGGAAAAAAAGATTCAACAAAGAAAATCCATTTGGTGTTAGGAGAAAAATATTGAAGCAAAAATGGAAGGGAAAGGGAAAATCAAAAGGAAATAAGCCTCGCAATGTCCAGTCGCATGAGCGTGTCTCAAAAGGCACCGAACTTCCGCATGGATGGTCAAAATTCAGCATATTTTATCAGCTGCCATATTGGAGAAGTTTAAAAATACGTCACAACTTGGATGTCATGCACATCGAGAAGAACATATGCGAGAATCTCTTGAACACTTTGTTGCAGGACGGAAAAAAATCGAAAGATGACTTAAGGGCACGTCGAGACCTAGCAGAATTGAACATTCGTCCGGAACTGCAAGCTATAGATAAGGGCGACGAAAAGTTTGAACTCCCAGCCTCCCGTGTCACACTGTCGAAGGATGAGGTCCACAATATGTGTTTATTTCTAAAGTCCGTGAAGACACCGGATGGTTATGCTTCAAACATTTCAGCAAATGTGCATATTGAGGACAGAAAGATTTTGGGACTCAAGACACGTGATCATCATATTCTATTACATCAACTTCTCCCGGTTGCGTTGCGACATGCTGACAAGGAACTCGCGATGGTGGTAATAGAATTCTGCGGTTTCTTCAAGCAACTATGCTCTAAGGTGATTGATGTTAGGGAGTTTGAAGAATTAGAGGGAGGTGTTGCTAATACACTGTGTAAAATGGAAATACTATTTCCACTCTCATTCTTCACGGTCATAGTGCATCTCAAAATACATTTAGCATACAAAGCCCGCATCGTAGGACCAGTTCAATATCGCTGGATGTACCCCGTGGAGAGGTATTTATTATTATAATATTTATTTAATATTTGTCAAATTACGTTTCTCAGTTCAATTTTGTCACAAATCATGAAACTATATGCTTGTAGGTATTTGGGTTTCATGAAACAACTGATGCATAATCGTGCACATCCTGAAGGGTCGATCGCAGAGAACTACATTAGTAACGAGAGTTTGAATTTTATCTCTCGTTACTTGCGGGGCGTAGAGACAAGGCTAAACCGTCCCCAACGAATAATTGACGGTACATTCTATAATGATCGTAGGGAGGACACTAGATTCCCCAGAATGGAGCTAGATCAAGCCCACACATATATCCTGAGCAATGATACTATATTTAACATATACGCGGCGTAAGTATTTAACTGTTTGAATCAGATTATATCACCTCACAATAATTATCTCTATTTAACCGTTATAAATGCTTCTTGTCTAGGCTTCACATCCGATATGTTCAGACTAATCTTAAATGCAGAACAAAAAATAGAGTTATGGACACACACTCTAGACAATTCCCTGCATGGCTGAAGGGTGAAGTAAGATCTTTTTATATTTCGGATTCGTATATCAAATATATGTGCCTGCCAACAGATATGTAAACTATTTGCTTCTTTTCTTAAGATTGACAAACGGATTACGAATGAGATTAACCTGTCTGAGAAAGTTTGTTTATATGCCAGAGGTCCTTCTAATGTGGTTAAGCATTATGGAGGCTACTGTGTCAACGGCTTTAGGTTTAACATCGTCGGTCTCCAAGAGAGACGACAAACGCAAAACAGCGGTGTGTTCTGCTCCTTCTCTCAACTGTCATACGCTAGTGCAAAAGATCTAAATCCGATACAGGGGGAAATCTATTGCTACGGTCAGGTAGAAGACATCGTGGAGATTTTCTATGGGATTAATAAGGAAGTCAGTCATGTGATGTTTAAGGTTCGTTGGTGTGAACAGAAAAAGGCGAAGGATGACTACGGTTACACAATCGTTAATCTTAACAAGGAAATATATCAGTCTGAAAAATACATGTTAGCTGCTCACGCCAAACACTGCTTTTATGTCAAAGATATAATGAAAAATGACGAATGGGTTATCCTTAAGAATCCGCCTAGAGCCTACATTCATGAAGTCGTGTCTGACGAAGATCACGATGAGGAGGTTATCTTGGCCGACGAAATAACCGAGGAGTTTTCATTGACACAAAATAATAATCTGGACGATAAAACTGCACTAGCGCGCCCTGATGTACCTGCGATTATATGTGAGCCAAGGCGTAAAGGAAAAAAACCTGTCCGCAGCAGAGTCGATAAAACTATAAGAACAGTCCTTTCGTTGGCACGCACACGGTCGAAGGCTATCCGTACACGATCGCAGATTAGAGCCTCAACATCATCTGTTTGACTGGTTATCATGTATCACGATGTGTCATGTATTATATTATTACCTTTATATTATCTGGTTGACTGGTTATCATGTGGATGTGTATGCATTATATTATTACCTTTATATTATCTATTTGACTGGTTATCATATAACACGGTGTGTCATGTATTACATTATTGCCTTTGTATTATCTGTTTAACTGGACATCATGTACACACGATTCTGTTGCCATGTGCTGTTTTATTAATTATTTGCATTATATACTTTTGTTGGATATTCATTATGTTTTCAAAGTATAGATGACAAAAGGATTACGTAAGAAAGCGCTTAAGAGAATTTTTGGTAGACATTCTGGAGGCGACGCACATGCCTCTACGTCAGGTATTTTTATTTATTTGTTATATTTGTACATTTCTATAAACTATTAACATGAGCCTAATATTTTTTAACATTTACTACACAGGAGGAGGAGATGCTACACATGACTCGCAGCCACAGGACACATCACGCGGAGATGCTCCACATGACGTGGAGACACAGGCTGATCCTACACAGCATGCGAAGATACCACCTCCACCGCATGCAGATGTATTGGAGGAGAGGAGATTTGATCCGTATAGCGTAGCTTTAGAAGCTGCGACACTACCGCCAGATTCTATTACGGATCAGGGAGTCCACGGTCCGGCCAAGGTGAGGGATGATTAGGATTCTTATCATGGTATGCGCCCCATCGCGCAGCAAAGGTACGAACACGCAAAGCGTAGATGCCTCGAACTGAAAGGTATGAATAAATTTTTATAGTTTATCGGTTATTATTTTAAATTTTTTTTGCAAATATATATTGATTCATTGTTTCATTCGATTCTTTGTTTCGCAGGTACCGAGCGACCTCCTAGACGCGGCCGCAATGCTACTAAGGAATCGAACCTCATCCCTGATATTAATCGGAGGGCTGTGATCCGATGGGAAAACGGAGTGCCTGTTGGGGCCTTTGCCAATGCTTTCAATAATTTCCTTGCCGCTTTAGCCAGGAGACACGATTTCTTCAACATATTTTTGATGTGGAAATCACAGCGGATTGATGCGCTGGTGGCTTGTTGGAGATATATATGTGTGATTCATTTATTTTAATTTTCATCATTATTAGCTATTAGTTTATTATTATGTTTAATACACTGATTTGTATCTACTTTTTCTTTATATGCTGAAGCGATTTTTCTTTCTTGACGATAATATTTGTGCTTGGACGTACTGCTTCGGGCAAATCAATGTATCGTTCAAGAGATGGCGGTTTGAGGTAAAGAAAAAATATTTTGTCCAAATAACAGAAGATTAGGAGCGATACTGGCATCTTGACATGCGTGTGGATGGAGTAGATTTTTTTTACACTTTGCAGTTACTAGGACACGGCTGAAATTTAGGTATTATTGAAGTATATATTTTTAATTTATTGTTTGAATTTCTATATTGTTTTGAATTGACATTGTTTTGCAGGCTCAAGCTGAAATAGCAAGGAGGAATCGTAACGCGCCTCGCAATTACGAGCATCACGGGGGCTCCAGGACATTCAGCCAATATTATCATCAATTAGAGCTTGAGGTATATAATATATTAGCTTTTACGTTGAGTATAATTTATCTGTTATGTGTTAATGATATATTTGAATAAAATAGGGAAGGGGAGATCTCAGACATTTTGCAGATTGTATTCTGACTTCCTGGAGCCCGAATTACGCCAATGAAGAGAAGAAAGCAAAGAATAAGGATCTGGCTGTAAGTAGCAGTTCATTTATATATTCAATTTCATATCAATGCATCATTATTAAGTTGACTTGCCCGGGTTGTTTTGATATATCGCAGGAGAAATTACATGCCAAGGTACAGGAGCAATTGACTCAGTCTCAGGTCTGTTCTAACACTCCTGCCCGGCTAAGTAGAGAGGATGAGGACTCCATCATCGAGACGGTCATTAGACCTAGTAGGAAGAACAGATATCGGTGGAGAGGATCTGAGCAGAGGCCGCACGAGTCTAGTAGCACCTACGAGTCTGCAGCACCACAAGGAACACCAGGAAGCAGTTCATATCAAGACTCGATGGAGCAGCGATTAAAAGCGATTAAAGATTGGCAGTCGCAGCAAACAACATATCAGCGAGCTCTAGAGTAAGAACGGAGGCGTCGGGAGCAGACCGTATTGGAGTTCACACAATTCATGTCGACTCTGCCTCAGGAGGCTCAGGAGGCATAGAGGAGACATTTTCTGTCGTCACAGGTAATATATATACTTTGCTTTTTTTTAATTAGATGATATCGTACATACTGATACACACTAATACAAACTGTTACACACAAACCCTAACTCTAACCCTAACACAAACCTCAAAATATATACTTATAATGTTTTTATGTGATGGTGGTGTTGATGGTGTATGCGTGCGTAGTGTTGGTGGTATTGGTTGGTGGGTTGGTTGGTTGGTTGGTTGTGGTGTTGTGTAGTGGTGGTCGTTATGTGATTGGTTTGTGGAGGGGTTTGGTCGTGGTGGGGGGAGGAATGGGGATTGGGTGTTGATGGTGGTGATGGTAGTGATGGAGGGGGAGGGGTGTGTAGAGTATGATTGGTTGGTGGGTGGGGGGCTTTGGTCATGGTTGAGGATGAGGAGTGGGGATTTTGTTGTGGTGGTGGTTGAGGGGGAGGGGTAGGGCGAGGGGGAGTGTTGTTGGTTGGTGGGTGAGGTTGGAGGATTTGTGGTGGTGTTGTTGTGTTGTGGTGTGATGTGTGGTGATGTGTTGTGCAGTGTAGTGTTGTGTTGTGTTGTGATGGTGTAGTGTTGTTGTGTTGTGGTGTTGTGTTGTTGTGTTGTGATGTTGTGGTGTTGTTGTGTTGTGGTGTTGTGATGTTGTGGTGTTGTGTTGTAGTATATTTATATTGGTACTCTTATTAACGTTTACACACACTTGTTAACATTTGATTTATATTTATAGGCCGTGACTTCTTCACAAGGTACAGCCGGGGGTACTCATAATGTGGCAAGTGTTGAGGATGAGGATGATGATGATCAGGAGGATTGATTGTCCTTAATATAACTTTGAAAACAATTTCTTGTGTTGTATAAACAATATTTATTATATACCTGTCAAGAAACTTTTACTTGCTTTTATTGAATTAAATGTGTGATATATGCGTGAGATGTGATATTTGTATGAGATTGAAGCTTTCTTCTGCTGATTGAACAGGTTTTCAAAAATTATTATCGATATTGTACAGGGTTTTTTCAATTTTCAAAATATTTTCCAATTTTCTTTTTTTTTAAATTTTTAGCTACGGAATTTTCGTTGCTAAAATTATTTTTAGCAACAGAAATTCCGTCGCTAAATCACTATTTAGCGACGGAAAACATGAACGAAATCACATCTGGATAATTTTAAAATACAAAAGCGACGGTTTTTCCGTCGATAATAAAGTTTTAGCGACGGATTATCCGTCGCTAAAGAAATATTAGCGACGAAAAATCCGTCGCTATTGTTTTTTTAATTTTTTAATTTTTTAAAAATAGCGATCATTTTACCATCGCTAATAAACCATCGCTAAAATTTAGCGACGGAATTTCCATCGCTAAAAGTGTTTTTAGGCACCCCTGTTATAGCGTCGAAATTTTAGCGACGGAACTCTATTTTTTCCGTCGCTAAAACTTTTAGCGACGGAAAAACGACCTATAGCGACGGATTTGTCCGTCGCTAAAAGTTGAAAATCCAGCAGTGCAATCATACAGATTGAAGAGGCAATACTAACGATTACATCATCACCACAACCAACTGTTAACAAAGCCACAAAGTAGGAAGATTGGCTTTGTAAGAATAAGAAAGACATCAGAAGATGAGAGCATCACAGTTTCAAGGAATATGTGGGAATTATTTTTAGATATGCTTAACGTCGACTTAGTACATAAGCGAAGATCAGTTATATTTAGCTTAAAGGACAACACCGGAGGATAGCACCTATTCTAGATTACGCCAGAGCAATAAATATCAATTTCATGGAAGGATTTCATGAACTATTTTGATAAGCAGCTAGAATTAACCCGATTGGGGCAGGGAGACGTACTAAGAGTTAATTTTGGAAGCTGGATTGTCTGGAGACCAGGGCAAGGACAAGAAACCTTTTACAAGACCGGGAGGACCCCAGCAACAGGGTAAGGATTTTCATCACCACCAGTAGAATAGTGGTCAGGGTCAGTTGTCGCAGGGCCACAATTGCGGCCTGTAGCAGAGGATTGAGGTACCGCCTACCAATTTAAGGATCAAGGGGACAGCGGGCTAGATACATGTTTTCCAGGAGATTTCTGAGGGACAAATAGTCCCATAGATTCAACCACTAGCAGCACAACAGTCACCAGGCATCGGTAGAGTTTATGCAGCCATACCACGTGATTACGGTGCAAGTAGAACAATAGTGGAAGGTTCTTCCTTAGTGATTTCTTTTCCAGCTAAGATCTTGTTCAATTCAGGAGCTTCGCATTCTTTTATCTAGCATACCTTCATTGATAGGTTTCAGCTAGTTGCACATCTCTTAGATGTCCGTTATCCATCTCTACTCCTTTGGGAGAGGCATCCCTCTTAGAGAGTATTTGTAGGAGATGCATTATCAGCTTATATGAGTCTAAGTTCATAGTTTGTTTATTTGTTTCGTGCATATATCCGAGCTTGATGTGATTTTTAGTATGGATTGGTTATTTTCCTACCACGTTAGTATCGACAGTTTTGGCAAAGACAGTCAGCTTGTGAGTATTCAATAGATTTGTATAGATTGTAACAACCTCATAGGGTAACCAGAATATGGAGTCATTTTTGGCATACATCGAGGAGGTGATAAGACGGGATTAGGGTAAAAATTTGAGTGAGACATGAGTGGTCTTAGAGTATCATAATGTATTATAGGACATACCAGGTTAACCTCCAGTGAGAGAGGTTGATTTTTACATTGAGTTACAGCCAGACACAACACCGATACCCTAAGAACCTTATCGTATGGCACCTGCTGAGATGAGGAAGCTTTAGATCCAGTTAGATATCCACTATAAGAGATTTATGATTTGTTTGATCGGTAGAGTGTGGTTGAGCGTAGTTTCTTAAAGATTGATCTTCGTTCTAGTTATCATCTATTACAGCTTGGGAGATGGATACCCCTAAGACCGCCTTTCTGACTCGATATGAGTCTTTCGAGTTTCTTGTCATACCGTTTGGGCTGACCATTGCTGTGACGCCCCTGGGTTCACACAAGGCTGCAGTCCGAGGTGAAACCAAGAATGTCAAACCTGCCATGCACCACACCGTGCAATAACATGTTTCACCATCACAATTACTATCTCTCTAGAGGAATCAACAATAGGTGTAGGTACAAAGCAAGTAAAAGGTTTTACAACGAGTACTTGATGAAATAATAGAACATAGAATTAACACATCTCCTCAACCAAGTAAACTGAAATACATAGTCAAAGTCTGAAATGAATAACAAAAATCTGGAGATCTCAACATGTCTCAAAGTACATAATATCTGATACAGGAAATAAGGGACACAGCCTTTACAACTCTAGAACATAAACCTCTTAAGTCTAAATATGTCTCAAGTGGAGTACAAAATAAAATATAACTAAAAAGACAGCTGAAGCTAAAGTGCATCGCCATCAACCTGCGACTCTCCGGGCTTCTGACTCGTTACCTGAAAGGGGAGGGACAACGAGCGTCAAAGCGCTAGCGAGCAACATCACAACCAACCCCCAGGGAAAGGGCTCGTTGTATACAGAAAATACAGTTGTTAAATAATAGTATAAAATCATTATTCTAATAGCAAATGGGTTTTGGTACTTAGGAAATTACAACACGAGCATAGGTACGTCGAGCGAAATAATCCAAACAATAAAACCCTCATGTATATACCTTGTATCTCAAATTGTAAATCCCTAAATACTAAACCCGAGATCTAATACAAGAAACAATAAAGGAAACGAATACAAACCCATCTCCACCGATAGGTGAAAACATGACAAGGCTACCGCAAGTGTCACGTCAAACTCACATGAGTGTTATGACCGGAAACGAATAAGTGTTCAAAACATGGACTGAATATAACCGTTGTCCAACGCGTGGTCCGGATGTGACCGTTGTCCAACGCTTGGTCCGGGTGTGACCGTTGTCCAACGCTTGGACCGGGTGTGACCGTTGTCCAACGCTTGGACCGGATGGCAAGGCATATCCATCATAAGGATATAAACAGCAATGTATGTCCAACACGAGGACTAAGCAAAACGAATGTCCAACACTAGGACTAAGCAAAACGAATGTCCAACACTAGGACTAAGTAGCTTATAGTCCAACACGAGGACTTTACATGAACCATGAAGTCATCATTAGTAATGGGGTGTCCATTCAACTCTTGTACGTGCTTTGCCGTACATATCTAAACTCGTATCATATCAAGTCATCTTACATATATATCATATGTGTTCAAACTATGTGTTCGTATACAGCAAGTGATTAAACAGAAAACAAAAGGGAACAGGAAAAACTCAGATGAGTCGACTCATGCTCATTTATGAGTCGACTCAGCAAAAGGAAAAAGGCAACGGGGAACGACTTCGTGAGTCGACTCATGCTTAGTTATGAGTCGACTCATGACTTGTGGGTCGACTCGTATACTGACGAGTCGACTCAACAGAAGCAAAAAGGAAACACCACAACACTTTGTGAGTCGACTCATGACAGTCATGAGTCGACTCGACCTGATGAGTCGACTCATGATGAGTCGTGAGTCGACTCACGGGCTGAAATCTGCATATAACATAAGTTGAATTTGTTCGTCTCGATCCATACTTCCGTTATACTGATCTATAACTCCCTAACTATCATTGTTAAACCATGAGGCAGTGAAAAGTTCATACATAGCATGAGAAACGGATACTTGCATGTTAAATCTAACATTTAACCCCTAAACATGAAAGAGGGCATTTAAACACAATAAAAACTCATATTTTTATTCCTTAAAAATATTTCCAGATCTGGGTTTTCTTCAAAAACGTTATTGGGATGATTTAAAATCTGAAATACATGATTTCTAGCAATTCACCCTAACAAGAACATCGTTTTATACTTGAAAATAAGTCTTGGGCTCAATAAAACTCATGAAAAACTATTATAAACAAATAAAAACATGGGAGAGAGGTTTGGCGAGATGTTACTCGCCTCAAATGCGAAGAATAACGATCCCCCTCGCTGTAATCCACAAGAAGCTGCTGAAATCCCCCTTGAAACGCCCCAAGATCTCCAAGAGCACCTAGGGTTTGAGAGTGAGGAAGAGGGGCTAGGGTTTCTTGGGAGTTCAGATGAGAAATCAGAGTTTTCGGGTGAGGGAAGTATATATAAGTCAATGAAAACCCGACCCGAAACCCAGCAAACCCGACCCGAAAACACCCAGAAAATCGTCGATAAGTCGACTCATGATATGTCATGAGTCGACTCATGACTCATGGGTCGACTCATAAATTATGAGTCGACTCAGCAGAAAGAAAATGGGAACAGGACTCGATATCATGAGTCGACTTATGACAGGCGCAAGTCGACTCAACCTGATCAGTCGACTCATGATATGTTATGAGTCGACTCATGAACAAAAATCTGCATACTTCGATTTCTTGCACACAATTTGCAAACTTGCAACTCATCCTCATACCTGAGGCATATACACATGCTCATAAGCTCAAATATCATTTCCATGCATGACCATGCAATAAAGATATTTATTATTTATTTAGATATCATTATTCACTCAAATTCATACTTATGAGTTGTCAAAAATAACGGGGTCTTACATTCTTCCCCCCTTAAAAGAATTTCGTCCTCGAAATTCAGAAAAATCAAATCCAACTCATAACGATACTAGAAAAGCTTATCAAGGGTCTAATCTAACCCGCATACATACACATCTTAAAATATTTACTCCTGATAAGATATAGGAACATTTATATTTAACAGTCCAGGATGATTATGTTTCCCACTCAACCCTTAATCGAATGGAACTAGTACGTCGGGTGAAAAATCCAAACAAGGAACCCCCCATATATATACCATGCGTTCCATAAGATTATGAATTAAGCGGAAATATTATCATTCTAGTGTTAAATCTAAATTTAACCACACATAAAATCACACACATAATCATACATATAAATCAATTCACTCCCTCAATAGGTGTAGGATGTCGCGCGACATAATACGTTTGCGCTCCCGAAAATCATCTTCGATGTCTACACTTAACCATCAAAAATGTAAATACTCCCACTTAACTCCTAACCAAATGAAACAAGTACATCGAGCGAAAAATCCAAACAAGGAACCCCTCATATATATACCATATGTTCCAAGTACTTAGGAGATAAGTGGTGCTACCCTCATTTTAGTGTTAAGTATAAATATCGGGATATATATATAAATACACAATAAAAATTCACATTATACAAATTTTAATTTATTTATCCGCTCAAACAAGTGTGGGTAGTCACGTCACATGCCCTCCTCGTGCTCCCAAGAAGCTTCCTCAACTCCACTTCGGTTCCATGGAACCTTCACTAAATGGGATCACCTTGTTCCTGAGTCTTTTGTCTTCTCTAGCAAGTATAGATACTGAAATCTCAATAGAAGTCAAACCATTCCGAAACTCCATCTCAGGTGTCTCCAACACTCATTGTTGCTCCTCATCACGCAATTATTTCCTAAGCATAAAAACATCAACTACATCGTGCATACTAGGCATCGGTGCTGGAAGGTCTAGTCTGAATGAAACGGTTCCAAAAGCTCCAAAATCCAGAGCGTTCCAATGTATCTCAGTTCAAGCTTTCTCCACCTTTTGAATTGTTCAACGTCTTTCATAGATGATACTTTCAGCACAACTGACTCTTCAAAGCTGAAACTCTAATTTTCCTCGTCTTTTATCTGCATAGCTCTCTTGCTGACTTGAGCGGCTAGAATATGTTTGCTGATCAAATGTTTCTTCCTCAGTAATTTGTCTCATAAGCTCTGGTCTAAGTATTAAGTATTTCCCCGGCTCTACCCAATATATGGGTGCTCTGCAAGGCCTCCCGTGCGATGCTTCATACGAGGCTACACAAATTGTTGTTTGATAACTGTTGTTATAAGCGAATTCTATCAGTGGAATATGATTACTTCCGGTTGCCTTGAAAGTCATCGATACATATCCGCACCCTGATCCTCCATTATCTAATTTACTCTTCCCGTTTGACCATCTGTCGGTGGATAAGATACATTACAGAAATATAAATCCGTTACTCAAAAGGAAATCCTGGAAACCCTTCCAAAAATGCAGAATGAACACCGAAACCTCAATCTGATGTTATCGTATCTGGAACTTCATGAAGTCGAATAGTCTCTAGAATAAGTATTCTTGCATACATCTCCGCTGTATAGTTAAGTTAGTCCTTGCAGGAAAACATATATCGACTTCATCAGTTTATCCACTATCACCCAAATCGAATCATTCTCTTTCTTTGATTTCAACAATCTTTGCGATAAGATCCATCGAACTGCCCGTCTACTCTACTCTGAAATAGTCAAAGGTTGACGTGGTCCTGCTGGTCTCTGATGTTCCGCTCTTACTTATTGACAAGCAAGGTAGTTAGCTACATAAATCTGAAATTTTCCTATGAATAACACTTCATCCAAAAGTGTCCTTTTTAAGCCCTTGTACATCGTAGGGGTCCTTGGATGTACTTATTCGCGAACTCGTAGTCTTTGGAAAAACTCAATTCACCTCCTTTGTCTCTGGTTGATTTCCTTCTGGGAGAAAAGATACTTCAAATTCTAATTGTCTGTGAACTGTGAATAATTCATACCGTACTTCATATAAGTAAAGTTTCCATGACTTCATTGCAAATACCACTGCTGCTAACTCCCAGTCTTAAGTGGAAATATGTCTGCTCATACGCTCTAGCTTGCTACGCGACATATGTTATTACTCTCTAAGTCTGCATCAAACGTCTCCTAACTCTGACAATAATGTATTTGTGTAGACCACAAATATCCTGGATAAACTTCCAATAATAATCGGTCAAACTAGCTAGAAAAGTTACAAATCCCTATTTCCGCCGTTGGCGGCTCCAAGTCAAGAACTGCTACAACCTTAGCCGGACCGACTGCTATGCCCTCTCTGTTGGTGACATTGCTTAGAAATCCAACTTCTGAAAATCAAAAATTCGTATTTTCTGAACTTGGCATATAACTGATTCTCCTGCATAGTCTTTAAAGATAACCGTAGATGCTGCTCATGATTTGCTCCCGGCCGCGAATAAGTGAGAAAATCATCAATAAAACTATCACGAACTGATCCATGAAGGGACAGAAAACTCAGTTCATAAAATACTTGGGTACAGCGGGTGCATCGGTCAACCCAAATGGTGGGAACAAAACTCAAAAGATTCACATCGAATCAGGAAAACACGGCGTTGGGATAATCCTTCTCTCGAACTCGCAACTACAATAAATCCAAAACGAGGACAAATCTTCGAGAAGTGCTGCGCTTTGCGCAGCTGATCGAACAGGTCATAAATTCTATCAAATCTGAAAAGTGACATGCCCAACTATAAAAAATCAATAAACAAATGCATATTACCGTCCTTCTTCTTCATGAAGAGAACTGGCACTCCCTTCGGAGAACGATTCCGATGAATAAAACCCTAAGCTAACAACTCGTCCAATTAGGTCTGAAGCTCCCTCATCTCAGCTAGTGCATGTGATAGGGTGCGCGGGATATCGGGGCGGTGCCCGGCTGCATCACAATGCAAATCTCAGCCTCTCACACAGGAGGTAACCCAGGTATGCCCTGAAAGACATCCTGACAATCTGAGACAACTCTAGTCTCCAACAAATCTCAACCTCTCACACA
>BQKN01066538.1:317619-370628 GCA_022839385.1 Asparagus kiusianus
ATTTGCCCTATTGTCAATTTTGCCCCCATAAACGGTCAAAAAACGGCTATTTTGTGAGGTTATTTTGGTCATTTGTCCCCTAGGCTGGTTCTATAAATAGAGGGGGGTTTTCATTTGTTTTCTTCACACCAAAAACTCATCTCTTCTCTCTTATACTCTTATACTCTCTTATTTATACTTTCTAATCCTTTCATCAAATGGCTTCCGGATCCGATTATGAAGAGCAAAACATATCTCCCGATCCTGAAATGAGTCCTCCTACTATGAGTCCTCCTACTATGAGTCCTCCTACCGAAGTTAATCCCGAATCCGGTGGCGACAAATCTGCACCAAGAGCTCCTAAACGGCCAAGATCCGATGTGTGGAATTTTTACGAGAAGATCGACATCACCAAGGATGAGCACGGTAGGATCCTCACCCAGAAGGCTAAGTGTGCTTTGTGCGGCAAGATTTTTCAAGCTCATCATAAGAGCGGCACCAACCACCTCAAACGCCATTTAGATAAACACAACAAAGGCCAGACTCCCCAAGGTGATATCCGACAATCCATGATTTCTCAATCCTCCTCTTCTGGTAGTCTCGGTAGTTGGAACTATGACGCTGCCAGAGCCAGAAAATGCGTAATCAGGTTTATCATTCTTAAAAACCTTCCTTTTAAATTAGTAGAAGATGATGAATTTGAAGATATGTTTAGAGATGGTTTTTATCCTGCATTTAAAAAATTTTCTCGTCAAACCTGCCAACGTGATATTTTAAAATATTATCAGCAGGAACAAGAAAAAATAATTTCTTATTTTAAAAATTTAAAATGTAGATTTTCTTTAACTTCTGATATTTGGACATCTAGAGCACAAAATGGATATTTATGTATCACAGCACACTGGATTGATGAAAATTGGCAAATGTTTAAAAGAGTTGTTTCTTTTATTACAATAGAAGAGTCACATACTGGTGCTAATATTTCAAATTTAATAATTGAAGAACTTATGAAATTAGAAATTTCAGAAAGAATATTTTCTCTTTCACTAGATAATGCAAGTAATAACAATGTAGCTGTTGAGTTTATCAGATCATCTTTATCATTGCCATGTCATGGTGATCTTTTTCATATTAGGTGCATCTGTCATATTTTAAATTTAATTGTTCAAAGTGCATTTACTGAAATTAAACCAATGATAGAAAAGGTTAGAACAGTTGCTTACATGATTAGTGCTTCTGAACAAAGACTTAAAAGATGGAAACAATTTTGTAAAAGAAAAAATGTAAAGCCTAGACTAATTCCAAAAGATGTTGACCATAGGTGGAATTCCACATATGCAATGTTAAGTGTAGCAATAGAATATAAAGACATTATAACTGATTTTATAAACTTTTATGCTTCTAGTTCTAGTTCTGGTAGCACTTATGGAATAACTGAAGATGAATGGACAGTTATATGTAATTTAAATGAAATGTTACAAGTTTTTTATGATGCTACAATGTTATTATCTGGCTGTTATTATCCAACCATTACTTTAGCTGCTTTACAAATTTTAAATATTCAAAATTTTTTTGATAAATATCGTTTGGATGATACTTTTGGACCTATAGTTTTTGAAATGGAGAGAAAATTTAATAAGTACTTTAGGCCTATTCCTCATATTTTTGGTTTGGGGGTTCTTATTGATCCATGCTTGAAGGATATTGGCCTTCGAAGTTTGTTACAGTCATTTTATGGTGGACAGGTTATAGAGTTAGATGATGGAACCACCCTGAATGCTACTATTCATCATTTACTTATTAGAAATTATTTTCAAACCTTATATGATGAGTATGCAGCTAGACATGGTGTAGCTGCACAACAGTCTACAGCTTCAGTTTCTTCGAGCTCATCCCGAGCCCAAGGTAAAAGTGTAAGTTTTGATAGGTATGCAATGGTAGCTGAGCTAACTGGTGGAACTGGACTTGGATCGTCATTATCAGAGGTTTCTGAAATAGATGAATATTTTTCTGCTTCTTTAGTTAGATGTCAAGGAAATGCTTTAGATATTTTGCAATGGTGGAAAGTATATGGATCAGTTTCATATCCTATACTTTCCACCATGGTTCGTGACTTACTAACAGTGCAGGTTTCGACGGTAGCTTCGGAATCCGCCTTCAGCACAGCAGGTCGTTTGATCGACGATCACAGGACATGCTTGGATCCGTATACCGTACAAGCGGTGATGTGCCTACAAGATTGGTGGAGGTACGAGAAGCGAACGCAAGGCATCGATCGGTTGGCTGGAATTGAAGATAAATTTGAAGAATTGGGACTAGCAGATAGATATAAAGAATAGATTGTAGTTTTTATATCTTAGCTTAAAATTTGTAAAGAATTATTTTGGAAATAATTGCAAATAATAGTGATATAGGTGAGTAGGTGCCAACCTAGTTGGGATTTACTTATCTATTGTGATGCGATTAATTCCAAAATAAATTTGTACTTGTAATTTGTAACTGATTTATCAATTATTAATAAAGAATTTGTTTTTATCATTTCTTATTTGTAATTTATGTCATTTTAATTTTTAAGTAATTAATAAAATTATTGTTTTTATTATTTTTATTGTCTTTTTTTTATAATTTATAATTTAAATAACATTTAAAAAGTTTGGAAAAAAGTTTGGAAAAAAATAAAAAAAAATTAAAAAAAAATTAAAAAACCCGGGCCAGCCCGGAACCCGGCCCGGTCTGGCCCGGGCCCGGGCCCGGACCCGGCCCGGGGTACCCGGGCCCGGGTCCCGGTTTTGCCCGGCCCGGGCCCGGATTTCTGGGCCGGGCCGGCCCGGATGGACAGGCCTAGTCGTGATGACCCACATCTATTTGAGCAAGTAAATTGTTTGACTATTGTCTGCCTATGTCTATAATAATCTATATGCTCATATCTATACTTAACGCTAGAATGATGGTATTAGCACTTAGCTCCTAAATATTAGGAACACATGGTATATATATGGGGGTTCCTTGTTTGGATTTTTCGCCCGAGTACTAGTTCCATTTAGTTAGGGGTTAAGTGAAAGTATTTGCATTCTAGAATGTTAAGTATAGATATCAAGGAGGATTTTAAGGAGCACGAAGATGTTATATGTCGAGACTACCCGCACCTGTTTGAGCAGATAAATTGATTGATTTATTTTGAGTTGCTTTTGTTTATGATTAGATGATCATATTTACATTTAACACTAGAATGAGGATATTAACACTTAGTGCCTAATCATTCAGAATACATGGTATATATATGGGGGGTTCCTTATTTGGATTTTTCGGCCCAACGTACTAGTCTCGATTAGTTATGAGTTAAGTGGGAGTATTCGCATTCTAGATGGTTAAATATAGATATTGCTATGTTTCACATCTGGGGATTAATGGTACGAGATGTGTATGAGAGGGTTTCCTTATCTGGATTATCTCCTGTTAGTGTTTTTCTTATATTATTAATTCCTAAGATACGATTACGGAATTTCTCGGATGAAATTCTTTTAAGGAGGGAAGAATGTAAAACCCCTGTGAATTTAAATATTATGTGATAAATAATAATAAATATGTTATATGGTGATAAATAATATATTTTAATGCTTGAGTATGCTAGGATTGATTTTAGATCAATCCTATGTGTGTGTGTGTGTGTGTGTGTGTGTGTGTGTGTGTGTGTGTGTGTGAATATAGGAGTAAAATTATGCACGAGCCTGAATTTGGAAAAATGATAAGTTAAGAGTATTTATATTATACACATAGATACTGTTCGAATCTAGAAAACTCAAAAGATAAAAGTTGTAGGTATTTTCAACTTCTTTCCAATGCATCTTAAATCACCTCATTTCGAGGTCGGATGTGAAAGTTATAGTCAAAACAAGCACAAACCTATTTCTGGGCTATTAGTAGTCGACTACTACTCAGAGTAGTCGACCAATTAGCTTAGTAGTTGACTACTAAGAGTAGTAATCAACTATCGGGGCTGTTTTTAGTTTTTCTTTCAGATTTCGAGTTGGATTTGGTTTATATTTGAACCCAGGTTGTTATACCTCTATAAATACATGTTTAAACCGTAACTTTAGAGATAAAAATTCGTGAGAACCACAACCACCTTCCTCCTCAAACCCTAAACACTAGTTTTTAAGTTTTTAGAGAGTTTTGAGGCGTTTGTCATGAGGAAAGCAGAGTTTTGGCATCAGGTTTGCAGGGAGATTTTGCACACACGTGATAGAGAGCTCCAGCAGCACCTAAGGCAAGATCATCTTAATCCTCTCATGCACCCTAATATATTAGATGATTTAAAGTAATTAAAACAATGTTTTCATGTGTATTCTTAATTTCATATGATTAAAAGATAGATTTTTATGATAGATCTGAGATCCATGTTAGATCCAATGTTTTTCCTTACTGTTTATATTAGATATATGATCATGATCATTAGGGTAAATACTAATTATGTTTTAATATGTTAATCAAAGTTTAAATCTTGTGAAAAACCCTGAATTGATACTAAATTAAGTTTTTCTTGTAGATTAATCATGTCAATTCCTTAGATTGTTAGATCACTATGACATGAACATTTTAAAGTCAATTAATCTCTGTTATATGTTCAGATATAACTATGTCCAGTATAATCATGTATTTAATTGTTTATGTGAGTATATGAACATTTAAAAAGTTAAACCTTAATTAGTGTTAATTTAAGAAGTTGAATCATGCGATTTAAGCTAAGATAATTGTTTTCAAAGAATTAAAATCCTTTTTCCTAAGTTGCATGTGAATTAAACAAGTTTTGTTTGAGGATAAATCATTAACACATCAAAATCTGAGTTTTCTGTTTTCTGCCGAACTCAGAGTAGTCGACTACTACTGATGATGTGATTCTTCAAATTATGTATCATAGCAGAGTAGTCGACTTGTGTTAATAGTAGTCGACTACTCATTTAGTTCGATTCTTCCAGATTTGGGATGAACTCAGAGTGGTCGACTAGTCAGTCTATAGGTTGTATTTTGTGAGTTTATCTTTGTGTCTGTATGAGATGTATTCGTGGGTTTCGAGTTGCACCTATTTGCACATAAATTCACAAATACACAAGTACAAGGTCAATACACACACATATGTATTTCCAAAGGGGTTTTTACAAGAGTTGAGTTGTTTACATCAGAGTTAGGAGATGTTATACACGAATTGGATATCGTTGATGAGCACAGCTCAGTACTATATGGAATAGTGAGTCGATATAGTAATATACACATACTATACATCAAATGGATATCGTTGATGAGATTAGTTCAGTCCTATATGAGGTAGTGCATCAATATTCCATATGTACAGGCCATTAAGTCGGGTTTGGATGCTTTGTATAGCAATCCATCCGTACGAGGGTGCGATGAGACTTGTGATCCATCTATTTATGAGGCTTGTGGGTAATCATTTAGGATACCTATATGGTAGACCGTTCCACACTCAGGCTACGTGATGAGATTGTGATGAGACTAATGCGCCATGTACACTATTTAGTATACCTACAGGGTAATCCGTTACACTTAGATTGTTGATCGATAGCCTAAGACTTGGGTGAATGCCAGTTATGAATACGGTCCATTATTGAACTATAAGACCGAGATACTTTGCTTTTGAAGTATACAGGATTATATGTTAGTATTTATTTTATCTTTCCAATGATAGTGGAAGATAATATAAATATGATGTATTGATCTCTTTATTTCCTTTACTGCTTTTCTTTACTTCTTAGTTGGAATTAATGATTAGCGATTCATAATTTGAAACATATGGTATATACATGAGGGTTTCCTTGTTTGGATTATTTCGCTCGACGTACCAGTTTTCGTGTTGTGAATTTCTAATTGTTGATTTTATTTAGTTTGTCTATTCTTAGTTCAGTATTAATGTTTAGATATCTGTAATTTGAGATAATGGTATATACATGAGGGTTTTTTGTTTGGATTATTTCGCTTAATGTACTATGTCTCGTGTTGTAGATGTCTAAATGTTAATTCTACTAGATTCAGAAAAAATAAATCTAGGTAGACTATGCTTAATAGATAGAACCTCCACTCCATCTAGTAGCCATTCTCCTGGGGACGGATGGAGGTGATCTTTCTGTAACGCGTTGACGCTCTTTTTGTGGTTCTTTTTGTTATTTTTCTTTTCTTTCAGGTGGCACAGAGGTACGGAGAGGTACAGGGTGACAGAGTTCTTACATAGTCGTCATCACATGAGTATTAGTAGAGGCTTCACAGTAGATTTTATATTTTTATTCAGACATTAGTATTTCATTTCCATATTGTAAAGGCAGTGTGTCTTAGTACGATATTTATTTAATTCATGATGAGACATTTATTTATCTCTGACAATAGATATATTTCTGTTAAGACATGATTTTTATTTATAAGATATCTCCTTCTTTATCATGTTTATCTTGTTCAGTTCTTTATTTTGTCCGTTTTGTACCTACACTTTTCTTTGATTCTACTAGAGGATACTGTTGTGATTGGTGAAATATGTTTATGTACAAGTGTGGGTGCATGGTAGGTTTGACATCTCTATGTCCACCTTGGACTATAGCTTTGTGTGAAACCAGGGGCGTCACATCAATTTGGACCCTAAGTTTGCACTGCGGTGAATATTACGAAAACTTCTCATAATCACAGCTGATGATTGGTTCGAGGAAATGAATTTCGTGAACTTCACATGGTCAAAATCTATGATCAGTGACTCAGCAAAAGACCTTAGGGTCTTAGTGTTGGATTGCAAAACTGTTTTCTCGTCAGAGTAGAAAGTAGTCCTTAGCATAGTTGCCATCCTGTTTGGAGTCTTTCGTATTACAATTGACACAGATTATAGTTCAAAGAGAAACAAAAAAAATATTTAACTGGGTTCTTTGTTGCGTGCTGATGAAGCGTCAATCTTGTACTCCATTGATGGTCTAACTAAGATGTTGGCTCTCTTGTCATTGGTCTCCAATTTGGTTTCTTGGAAGATAACTCAGTTTTCTCCTAGAACCAAAATAGAAGAAAAACGCGCTTGTATAAGGTGTTGGATTTCTTTTCTCTGTGTATGTATGTCTGGTGGTATGAGTGTGTACGTGTATCGAATGAACAATCTCCTTTGCCTTTTATAGGCTGAGAGAGAGAGAGAGAGAGAGAGAGAGAGAGAGAGAGAGAGAGAGAGATAATTCCCTTTAATTGTGGATTAAGTAGCCATCAAGATAGGAGATAGTGGGGGAGCAGTTATCCCTTAAGAATAGCTCTCAAATGGTGATAGTGGGGGAGCAGTTATCCCTTAAGAATAGCTCTCAAATGGCTGATTGGTGAAATTTACTCATATATTGGTTGGTGAACTCTGTCGAAGGCATTTGGTCGAAGCTCACGCAGATGTGGGTGAGCCATTATCCGAATCGTGGATGATGTGGCCTGCATTAGTTGCTTTGAGCGAAGTTTGCTAATTGATTGGTTAGCGAACTTCGCTAGCGAAGTTAATTGGTTGGAGAACTTTGCTTATGAGTTTCTTCGCTAGCGAAGTTAACACAGAATTCGACTCATGACTTGGCAGACTCAATGACTCCTTTCGACTTGGCCTAAGGTCTGAATTTAAAATCAACCCACTCTGACTTGATCGAGTTAGGTTGAGATGAGCTGTGTGAAAAAGTTCACATGCTTTGTTAGGCGGACTTCGCTACAACTTGTTGTCGGCTCGATTTTGGGTCCATTTTAAGCATATAGCCCATGAGCTTTCACTTCTTGAATCCAAGCTGAACGTTTACCTGGATGAATTATATTTTAACTGTCTACATGTGGTGCGGTGGTTGAGTTGCACCGTGTGGTGTGGTGGATGAGAGGATGCGGTGCAGCGAGCGGCAGTGAGTGGCGAGCAGCGGCGAGATGCGCGGCGACGAGAGGATTTGGTCATGTGAGAGAGAGAAAAATGAGTGGTGGCTAGGAACTGAAGAATGAGGATTAGTGTTTTCTTAAAAAATTTTAGTGGGCCCCATCATTCTAGATGGAAACTTTCATATAGGATGTATCACAGACAGAAATTTCCATCTAGGATGATGGGGCCCACTACAATATTTAAAAATTTAAATAAATTTTGTCTAGATTTTTAACCTAAACAGAATTTTTCGTCTAAATTGATTCAATCTAGATGGAATTGTTTAGATGAAAATATTCCATCTAATTTGATTCAAACTACACGAAAAAATTTCCGTTTAGTTTGATCCGTAGGATGCTCATTTTTCTATTAGGGTGCTACATTTTCCGTAGGAAATGAACTTCATACATTTAATATATCTATAAATTTTTTTCAAAAATGTATTTCTAATGAAATTTCTTGTTAATTAGTTGAAAAATAATTGGCAAAAACTATATGATTTATAATAACTAGAGATGATTTTTCCCAATCTGAATAGGATTTCATGACGTGGAATATTTTTAATTCTTTTTGTTTGGGACATTGCTGTTTTTCTCCAATCTGCTGCAACATTTTCTACAGGCATTTTTTTAGCAAATTTTAAATTTACTTACCTTTTTTAGTTATATGTTATTAATTAAATAGGAGTATTTATTTTCTTTATTTTCTCTTACTAAACAACCCCTAATTTTATTAAGATTCTTTGAGATTTCTGTTTGACATGGGACAAAATTGACTCCAATCTAAATTGTTTTAACTTGCACGTCATAATAATCAATTTATGAAGTGACTTGGATGTCCCAACATAACAAGAAACCATAACATTTATGGGAATAGAATTCGGCAACTTAAACCAGCACATTCAGAGGACAAAACATTAATGTTTTCTAAGGACAATGAAAGCCTACATTTTGGACCATCATCTCATCACCAATACTTGTAGATGGGCTCAGTTGAGGAGTTGATGCCATTTATGCTCTTGAAAGACAACACGGGTGACATTGATTATGTTGTTTTCTGCCAGCTTATCTCACTGACTAAGATATACGAGTATTGGTAGTGTGAACTGGTTTCCAGGATCAGAGCAGCCATATGTTCTAGTCTACCAGAAAATATCTGGTGAACTCGATCCATCGCATTAATTCCACATTAAAACTGTCTACTAGCTAGATTTAGGAATTGGTATACTGTTAATGTAATTATAATAGATCCAACGATTAAATATTTTCTTATAGCTAAGTGTTCAACAGTAATATAAATAAATAGTTGTCCAACGGTTGCACCGTACACTAGTAAAAAACGGAGTATCCTAGACGGAAAATAGTCAAATTTCCGTCTAAAATGGATATCCTAGATGGAATTCCGTCTAGGATGTTGGTCTAGTAAGATTCCGTCTAGGATGCAGTATCCTAGACGGAATTTCCATCTATGAAGCATCCTAAACGGAATATCCTAGACGAAAATGAATTCCGTTTAGGATACACTATCCTAGATGGAATTTCCGTCTAGGATGCATCCTAGACGGAATTTATTTCCTTCTAGGATAGTAGGTATCTTAGACGGAATTTCCGTCTAGGATACTAAAGCTACAATATATTTTTTTTGCTTGGTTAGGAATCTACTTTGTGAATTGAAGAATTAAGCAAAAAAATAAAACATCGATTCTGCAAGTAAGATTATACCAAGATGAACTAATCTAGCTAATAATCTCTATTAACAAAAGGAAAGTTATACCAAGATGAACTACATTAATTTAGCATTACAAAGACTTCAACTACTCTAATAATCTCTATTAACAAAAGGAACGCGATACATAAATTGTTTACATAAATAATAACTAATTTTCTATTTATATGTTTATTTACAATCGGAACTACAGATAACTTTCTATGCTTCAAGTCATAATTAGTATTACACTCAGCATATTGAGGGCTTCTAATTCAAATTGCTGAACTGTACTCCTGCTCTCTCTTGATTTACAATTAAAAAATATGATCGGCTTCAATAATCGTATAGTACCTGAAAAATGAAGGAGTATGAGCAAGCTTAGTGATGAACACTATTGCATATATCAAATAAGTTTTCATGAAAATTTCAGGATAAATTTTGCAAAGATGGAGTTAATGAGTGACTCAAAAAATCAAATGTTTATTCACTTATGAAGAATAACATCATTATCGCATTGAGAACACCATCATTATCTTCCCAATCTTCATCCCTGTTACAATTTCAAAATACCCTTACATCAGTATCCCTCAGTAAGTATTCATAAAAGAACTTCATGGTTTGTATCACAAAAATACTCACCTATACCCTTTATAAGGTAGTGATACATTGGAGGGGTATCTGCATTGGCTCATCTGCAAAACTCGAAGAAAGAGCATAGGATGGACTCCTAACAAGCTTGAAGGAACTGTGAATCCCATAAACTTCCTATAGTCCTCTTAATTGCATAACTGAAATAAAAAATATAGTCAATGTATAGCTCAAACTTAACACCTTGAACTCTGAAAATAAAAAAATGGAAGAAAAATGTGTGAATTTTAGTACCTTATCGGCTAGCATTTGCTGCAATACTGGAATAACTTGAGCTCCAGCCGAGTGCCCAACGAAATGAATTGGATGCTAGTTAATGAACCCAATTATACATTTGAAAACATCATTAAAACAAAAAACTCATCATTGTAATTTAAAAAACAAGACATTTCAACAAAAAATAACAGTTATCATCATCCTACCTATCATGTATGCTACTTAATGAACCCAAATCAGGCACAGTAACCCTGTCATCTTTCTTCTCTGCTCTAGCAAAATAAGAAAGCCGTCCAAGCCTCTGATAACCCAAATCACCAAAAGAAATGCCAAATTAAAACAATGTCACTAAAATCACAACAAATGGAACAAAACCCAGATCAAAATCCATACCCCTTTCCCAAATCCAAGGATCCCATAGACCAACACAATGTAGAACTCATTTTTATGTATAACAATCTATTTGAATTCATGCAGCTAAACAAAGAGAACCGATTACTGTTGTCAGACAGCATCTGAGACAATGCAAAAAAGTATCCTTCGACAATAAAGTTGATTTTCCTTTGAACTTATTGTATACGATTAACCAACTGATTCACATTAGTCCTACTCCTAGTTGTGGATCTAGGATCAAGTAGGAAAGATCATCAAAGAGCAGCAAGAACTCCAATAGAATAATGGTGTCACGCCATCGGCAGAAGAATGCATCTACATAAATAGTTTGAAGAAACCAAGTGTATTCATTTGCCAGAACGGAAGGAAACATACCAATATATACTGCCTTACCAAAAGGCAACAACCAAGAACTCCAATAAGAATTAGATACCACTTGATGTAATAATCCGGAAGAGCATCAGATAACAAAAAAAGGAGTATACTTCCATACTAAAGAAATCTAAAGAATTCACAAAATAATAAAAGAAACCTCAAAATTATCAGTATCGAAATTAGATAAGATAGAGATAAAATCAAATGAATTAGATAAAGGAGGTTGATGACAAACTTTAGAGGAAACCACTTTGAGCTTGTTGGACAAGAGATCAAGATCTGCGAGCCTCTTCATCTTGAAAATTGGCGACCTGCTTCCAATCGGCGTGGATGAGGGAGGAGAGGTGGTCGAGGTGGCAGAGGGTGGGGGAGAGGGAGCTGGTCATGAGGCCGGAGTGGCAGGAGAAAACAAGGATAGGGTTGTGGACTCGCCACAGAGAGAGATGTCAGGGACGCGGCCAGTGAAGGGGTCACAGCTGACGCCGTAGTAGCAGGAGTAGTATCGGAGAAGGTGTTTAGAGAAGCAGATCAGAACAAGGGACTGATGGTAGCGATTCAATGATGCTTCCAACCGAGACCTCGATGATGACGAATTTTAGAAGGATTTAGGGGTACCATCTCTCTTGAGATATAGATTTGAGAGAGATGGAGAATGAAAAAAATTTAGGGGGAATGATTAGATAAATTGGGGGGAACGAAAAAAATTTAGGGGGAACGGTTATGTGAAATTTCTGTCTAGGAAGTATCATAGACAAAAAATTTCCGTCTAGGATGTTTCATCCTAGACAGAATATCATAGATGGTTGTTTTTTGTCGATATTGTTCT
Organism: Asparagus kiusianus; assembly: GCA_022839385.1. Classification (NCBI taxonomy): domain Eukaryota; kingdom Viridiplantae; phylum Streptophyta; class Magnoliopsida; order Asparagales; family Asparagaceae; genus Asparagus; species Asparagus kiusianus. The sequence goes on from BQKN01066538.1 coordinate 329,673, forward strand.
TTATCCTAGACGGAAAAATTTTCGTCTTGGATAATCCGTTTAGGATAGTATGCTTTTTACTAGTGGTGACTATTGGGCAACTATTAATTTCCCCAGTGGTTCTAATTCTTGGGGATTGTTTATCACCATGAGAACCCAAAAAAAAAAAGATGAAGAGATAAGAAAAAAAAGAAAAAAAGCAGAAAAGAAGAAACCATTGGCATCCCCGGTAGGTTTTTTTGGGATACCACAATGGTTGTAACCATTAGGGTCATCATTCGTCCCAACAATTACAATTCTTTGAGGAGATCATCTCCGTAGTTGTGCAACATACTAAACTTTTGTGCTAGAAAACAAAAGGGCACGTTAATGGTGCAATAGAGAAATGTTTATCTATGGGTTAGTAAATTTTAGATTAGTATCACTAGTACAAATAGGGGTAGCCCCAACGGATGGTAAAAATCGTTAGGGCTAGTTTTATTAGCATCAACGGTTTCCCCTGTTGGGGTGATGCAGTTTTCTCCACAAAAATCAGAGGGAACCCGCCCCACCCCCAAATTTTATTTTCCCCAAAAATGTTCGATCTCTTTCCCTCTCTGCTTCCCTCCCTCCCTCCCTCTCTCTTGCCAAAACCAGCGCCGCCCTCCTCCTCTCGTTGTCATCGTAGCTCTATCGCCGCCTCCTCCTCTAGTCGTTGTCGCTAGAGCTCTCTCACCGCCTCCTCCTCTCCCCAAAAAACCCTAATTCATCATCTTCCGCTCGATTAGACATTGTTGTTGCCGCCGCTCGAAGCTCTGTTGCTCCCTCCTCCTCTTCGGTGAAAACCCTAACCTGATCCCCCCTACCCCCCCCTTTCCCTCAAAAACCTATCACCACTTTGGCCTTCTCCTCCTCTGCGGTTGTTTTCCGATCGGCTTTGCTCGCCACTCCTCCGCTGCTGCTATCGTTTGTCCTCCTCTACATTGGAAGGTATGTGAGTCTATTTCCCTTATTTGTTTCCCTTATTTGGCATAAGAGCTTTACTGCTATTTGACTTTATTTTGTTGTTTAGGATCATCGAGTGGTGGGAAAATAAATATCAGCATAAATGGTATGTTCACTCTTTATTGTTACCCATTTGGACTTTGGCAGCAATCAATCTTGTCTATACCTTAAGACTGAAATTGTAGGTCACTTGAATGCCGTATTTGTAAGCTAATCATGTAATAAGAGTTGATTTGTGTAGGTTTTTGTCGCATTAGGAGGTTGGTCTTGTGCATAACCACGTATGGGTCTCAACAAGTAGACCAAGACCACCGCCGTTGCCATTGTGGGCACCACCCCTCTCTATCAAACTCTCATTGCCAAGTTCAACCAGACCCCTGCCTTTGTGTAAGTTCCTTGTGCAAAGTTTTTAAGAAAGAGGAACTCTTGATTCAATATATTATCAATGGTTACCATTAGTTTAAGTTGACTGATGACTAATTGATAATATCACGTATCAATGTTGTTAAGACAACCTCTTGCAGTTCATTTATCTAGTAAGGGATCAAACTAATATTTGTCATTTTTAACTTGCTTATAAGTAATATGCAATGCATATTAAATATAACTCTTTTTAAGTTTAGACCAGTGATTTTTTCCTCTTGTTGCGCAAGTGATTATATAATTCCATGTCATGAAGACCTCAACTTTCTCATAGTTTTTTCCAAAAATGTTGCAGGTACTTTATGATAGCCAATACAATTGTTAGCGTCCAAAAATTTTCCAAAAATATGAAGAGATGTCTCCTGCTAAGAGCCTACTAATCTGTAACCTGCTTTTCATTAATGGCTAACAATTTATTGGCTAATCATGGTAAGAGAAACATTACATTCTGCTAAGTTAGGTTTCTTGGAAAACAAATTGCACATCCTAATTGTTGTGGCAAGAAACTGGTTAATGTAGCTTTTCACCCCTTATATATGAAGTTTTAGTCAAATAGAATTGGTCCACTTGATGCATTGTGATGGTAACTATATATAGCTATAACTTGTTGCGTAAATTGTAATTATCATTTTTGAGAAAATATATGCGACTATCTGACTTGGATTATATGGTTTACTAGCTTATTAATTTCCTTAGTAGTAGTTACTGATGAACCAATAGAATAGTATGCCAATGTTATAAGTCTCATGGTGATGATTGTAGTGGCTTGAAATAAACTTTGATACAAAATGCAACCTCTATGGGCATGATATCAATATATTGAAGCTTATGATATCAAGATATAGAAGCTTATTAAAGTAATATTAGTATTCCTTTTGTGACTTGAGGTGCAAGTTTAGTTCCACAAATACTCATGGAGAACAATCAGGTATTACATGGGATATCTTCTCTATCTCAAGGTTCAAATGGCGTCTTTCTTGCTGCTTCTTGCATAGATCACAAGTCTTCCAATTCTAGCATGATTCCAATTCTTGCAAAATTCGAACACACTGTTGAATTGTGCTTAACGTCTTGTTCTCTTCTATTAGGATTTACTAGCTTTTTTGATTCTTTAGCATGACAATTTAGAGTAAACTAACAATTTTCCCCTTTCCCCAGTGGCAAGACCATTGAACTTCATGATGTCGCTTTTCATCTGTGTGACGAGGTTCAACTCAGAAAAGACAGTCAGCTTTGTGTCTCTGGATGGTGAATTTGAATTAATGAAGTAAATCTTTCAACCTTTCTTACAATTAAGATTGCTTTTATGCTAGTGTCGCATCATGCTTTGATGAAGTAACTTTGTCAAGGTGGACAGTTTCTTTGATTGGCTGATATGTTAAATAAGGTTAACTTAGTTTGTTCGTGTTATGTTGGATTTTAGCGTTTTTATAACCAAGGCATAATTTGTTTTGAATTTCTACAGAAAAATATATGGCATAGAAATACAAACTATGAAGAGTTAGGCCATTTTTGGAGTAATGAGATTGAGTATTTAAGTGAGGTTGACTGCATAACTTTGAGGAAAAAAATTGGCCTTCTAGTTTTTTGTTCTACTAAGTTCCATTTGCAGAAGAATAAGAATAACTAGACTAGCTGGTTTAATTAAATTTAATTTAGATTAGTTCAGTTGACAATTTGAAAAAACTGTTCATGGCAATTCTCTATTAATGCAAGTTGGAATAGTTCAGTTAACAAAGACGAGAAATTGAATATTAGAGTATCACCTCATCCTGCTTACATGTTACATGGCTTGACATTGATGCATAGAAGATGAAAGAACTAGATTTATTTAGATTTGTATATTTTGATTAGGGCTAACCAAATTGATCTAACCACTCATTTTACTAACAACAAAGCAACTAACGACATTTAACTAGCACCCCTCAACTAATTTAGTGTCACCTAGCTCACCTGTATTGTCATTTTTAGAAGGATAAATTATAGATAACGCCACTCTTCACATATAATTTTATGAAGCATGAACCATCCATGATACTATTGATTTAACATGTGGTTTGCGTCTCTATTTGTCCTGCTAGAGAAATATGCATATGGATGATTTAACATTCTGCTGCTTCTTTTTTCTGGTGAAATGCCTAGATTGAAATTGGGAAAACCCTGATTTCTTTTAAATTTGATATATATTTTTGGCTGTCATGGTGATTTCATGCTGACATATTTTTTTAATTTGTTATTTTGCTAAGAGCTAATTTCTTCTTCAGTTGATACCAGTTTCTCTATTTATATTTTCAATTTGACCTTACTATGTTACTTTACAGGTAAAGAGTGTTTTTGGTGCTAAAATGTTTGCACTGGGAGTTGCGGTGAAGGTTCCAGTACCAAAACAAACAGCAAAGACAAGTTTCCAAGTGACAGCAAGCAAAACCAAATATAAAGCTGCTATTGATTGTATTGTCTGGAAGTAAGTCCTGTTACTTCTCATCGTTTCTTTCTGATTACAGCAGTATGTAAGAGCTGAGTGTTTTTCTTCTTTCTTGGTTTTATTATGTACCTCTTATATATTTTTTTCAGGAGTAGGCAAAGCTTAACAAGATATTAAAGTGTATACTAGTTTTAGGATCAATATTTTTTTAGTACATCATCAATGCCATCATAGAACCACATGATACTTTCTGGTAGGTTGCCTATGTAAATTTTTGTTCATCAGTTTGAATTATTAAAACAATCATCATAATGTAAAAGTTAAGTAAGGAAATATCTCGTGGTCGGGAAATTAATATCAATCATGAAAAGGAATTTGAAGATCATCTTGGAATTAGATGCTTAGATGAAAGTTGAAAGTTGCATTGGTAAGTGAATGATTAAAATGAGAGGAGAGGCCTTGTGGGTGGGTGATAAGGAACAGTTTGGCTCTATAAATTGTAGAAGTGTAAGTGAGAGAACTCTCTCGTATATTTCATACCATATCCTCAATAGTGAATTTTTTTTGTTGTGTTGCTTGTAGACTAAGGCTTAAACTGAACCTTGTAAATTTTGATACTCCTTTATATTATTTTCTTGCATATAGGTGGGGTTGATTTTGACCAAAACATGTTACAGTTATGTGCATTTCAATCTTCATGTTCACTTGCAGTAACTCAAGTAGTTCATTCGTTATTAGTGACAAAATGCTGACGTACATGGGTGACCATGGGACCCACGCAAAATCTGTAGACAGGCAAGCGCAACAAAAAAAAAACCGCTTACCATCCGACCCACGCAAAATATGTAGACAGGCGGGAAAAAAAAGGATACTAAATAAAAAGAGTTTTTGTACTCAAGCAAAATATTTCTTGAACTGTAAAACTTATGTCACTTTTCGGATCCACAGGCCCATTTGCACGTTGTAAGTCCTGGAACCTACTGAGTGCAACACGTGAAGCTCAAAAATTAACTAGTCAATGTGACACTTGACTTTCAAAATCCATCAGGTAAACCCTCCTTAACTTTATCAATTGCGCTTGCCCCATGCTAGATATTGTATCATCCGAAGCGATCGCAGAATAAGTGTCCGAAAGTTCATCCTCCGAGGACATTCCTTCATGCATTCTCTTGTAATCCCTACGACGATCGCCTCTTAATTGCAATTGTGACATTTTCTGAGAAAGACCTCGGCCAACACTTACTCCTGGAGAGAAATCCGGATCAGTGTTGGTGACACATTGTCTTCTTCTGTCCGTCATGTTGATGGTGACTTCGGGGAACTCTTTTCCTCGAACAGAAGGCCTCTTGTGGAAATGTCTTGGCTTGGGTTTGAACATTTCAGTGGACAGTCTTTGGAATACTGAGACTCTTGGCTGAATGGCTTTAGAGGAACTACATTCAGATAACACTGCTTTAATAAGCCTCTCACATACACAATAAGGACTTGCTTCTCGAACGGTCCTCTTCCGTGATTTGTTTCCATCTTTAGTTTGATAGTAAAGCTCGTCAACATGATGATTAGAGCAACCTATCCTCTGTTTTTGTGTTTGAACCTTATTGACATATGCAGGATGACTTGTCGTCATCTCTGAGTGATCCAAGGTTATATGTTTAGATCCACCCATTTGCGGGCATGGAGTCTTTACAGGCCCTAGACGAGAGTGAATTGGTATTTTCTCGTTTTAGGTTAGTTTTGTTCTGATTGGAGAGTACTTACGACCCCCAGTGTGAGGATTCACTTGGGGTTCTTTCACCGGAGCTTTGCCTCGATCGTCAGATGGCTTCACTGTTGATGGAGCATATATAGTTGTATTAGACAGACCAGGAACGGACGTTGACGGGGCTGAAGGGGAGGTCCTGAGAGCCTTTCCTTGATCGCGACAGGGGCGATCGTCGCAGTTGAAGGGTTTGCCGCGGTAGTGTAGACTGTCGCGGTTTAAGGATGGGTTCTCTCGATCCAATTCTTGTACGAGTTTGGATTTGGGGACCCACACTTTAAGGTTCTTTAGTGATTTTTTAGACACCATTTCCTTTTTCTCTTCCCGTTTTTGTTGCAAGAGAGCACGGGCACTAGCAGCGTTCGCACGACGCTTTTGTATGCGTTCTTTGAGGGTCGAATGAGCCCTTTGAACGAGAGTCCATTCACCAATCGTAAGTTTAGCAGAGATATGAGTGGCTTGTCGTTGGGGCGACTAGACCACCTGATGTTTCCTCAACTCTAGGTTCGCGTGATAACGAACCCCATCGGTTTGTTCCAAGGCCTTAGCCATTTGGCGAGCGCGGCGCAAACGTTATCTCTGACGAGCTCTCTTCGTCAGTGCCGGTGGGCTTTGATTCAATAACTCCTTAACTGGAGAAGAGTCATTGTGAGCAGAGATGTTATGAGTAGAATCCTCAGCAACAATTAGGCGAGAGTCTTCACCCGTAGCATTCGACAGCGTCGAAAACTTGAAAACCTTCTTAGAAGATGAAATCTTCCTGCATTTGCGAGGTGAGGAAGATTTTGCAGATGAGGATGACAAATACTCCTCAAACTTCGCTTGGTCAAATTCATACTCGACCGTGGATTCAATCGGGACCGTTGGCTCCCACTGTGGTCGCCAGTTTGTTTGCGTCAGGAACAAGTTCTGTTATAGAATTCATTATAACTATTTATCGATTATAATGAATACAAAAGAGTGAGCTTCGTACTTTGTAAAACTACTCTTTACAACAAAAATCAAATTACAAGCTCCTTAGAAATAAATGTAGGATCGTTGTTTGGATCACTGCTTACGCAGGATCTTTGCCTATGCCGGGGGTACGTTAGCCCGTGGACCACCGAATCACGAATTCTACCACCGAATCACGAATTCTGATTGAATCATGAAGGATTTGGGGATTCTTCCTTCATTTAGAAGCAGAATAGTTTCAGTGAATATCTTATCGAAGTAAGATAAACACTCTTCTCAAGATCAAGTCAAAGCTTAGATCTTAAGGCATCTCCCAATTGTTGAAAGGAGATGAACTCTTGAAATTTGCCCAAGCCTTTTGAAAATCTCTGCCCAATTGCTCAAGTAATAGTCTCTCTGCTCTTTTGGATCTGCTCTTTGGATTCGCTCCAAAAAATGCTCCGCCTTCTTTTGTAACCGCCCTCCCATTACTTACATACCATATTTTTTATGAAAATAGTGGGCCTATTTTTAGTATGTAACTATCTCCCACATTCTTTAACAGTGAATGGTCACATGTCTTGGCAGTTTTTGAACTCCTCAGAACTGTCTGGCATGTGAGACAGTAAACACTATCTGGTGTGTTAGACAGCAAACATTGTCTGGCGTCTGAGACAGCAAACACTGTCTGGCATGCGAGACAGCAAACACTGTCTGGCGTGCGAGACAACAAACACTCTCTGGCGTGCGAGACAACAAACACTGTCTGGCGTATGAGACATCAAACATTGTCTTACGTCCGAGATAGCAAACACTGTCTGGCATGCGAGACATCATACACTGTCTAGTGTGCGAGACAACAAACACTGTCTTGCGTGCGAGACAGCAAACACTGTCTTGCGTCCGAGATAGCAAACACTGTCTGGCGTACGAGATAGCAAACACTGTCTGGCGTGCGAGACAGGGTACACTTGTTTCTTTTGTTCTTTTGATCTTTGGATGATCTCCTCTTGAGCTGTATTTGGATATCTTTTACCATTTTTTGATGCCTACAACAGAGTTCCAGCAGCAGGCCATGGTTCTTAACATTGTGACGGAGAAATATTCTGTATTTATGAAGTATATGATGGGTTTGAGTGATCACATCCGGAAGGAGATGAAGTTATTCACAGTCGAGACTATTGCAGAGGCGATCGTGAAGGCTTTTGCCATTTAGGGCAAGCAGAAGAAGGGCAACGAGACTAAAGGAGACTCCAAACAGATGGGAGGTGAGTCTAGTGGTTCCAAATATAAGGAGGAGAAGAAGAGTGATCCAGGGAAAGCAGAACTGATTTGTAGTCACTACGAGAAGACAGGGCATGTTGCTGATCGGTGCTGGGAGAAGTATTCTCATCTCAAGCCAAGAGGATTGAAGAAGAAGGAGGAGAAAAAGACATATGTGATAGCTCAAGATCCGAAAGAAGTTCCGAGGATGACAGAGCCCAACAGCAGTCTCAACCTTATGGCGGGGAGACAGGCCACGAAGGAGGATGACGACCCGAGAGAGCAACTCTTTGTGCTTAAGTTGCAAGTAAAGACCAGTTTGATTGATGCCATAGTTGATCCAGGTAGCAAGAAGAATTTGATATCCGAGGCCTTGGTTCAGAAGCTGGGTTTGAAGACAGTCAAACATCCAAAGCCCTATCCATTGGAGTGGATTCAGAAGGAGGAGAGACTAAGTGTAGTTGATCGAAGAAGGAGAGACTGAGTGTAGTTGATCAATACACTGTCAGATTTGTGCTCCATGAGTCGTATATTGACGAGGTCACGTGCGACGTAGTTCCATTGGATGTTTGTCAGATTATGCTGGGCAATTCATACTTATGGGATAGATATATGATCTACAAGAGGCGGGCTCAGAAGTATACATTCACCAAAGACGGTGAAAAGTTCATATTTCGTTCGGTGTCTCTTCCGAGGGAGACAAGCTTAGGGACGGCAATGCGAGCGAAGAGGCTAGTGAATGCAAGCAAGAAGTTTGTCTCGTTGTGCGTTAGACTTCCAGAAAAGTCATCAAAAAAGGATTGCATGTTAGAGAGAAAGATGACTACGACAAGGCAAGGAGCGAAGGAGTCATTTCCAGTTGTACGTCGCTATCAAGTTCCTAGCAAGGCCAGGTGGTGCAGAAAAGATAGAGGAGCTCGAGAGTTTCCTCAGCTGAAGTTCTAACTTGAATGGGACTTCAAGTTCCTAAAGGGGATACCCATTATACGGGTGTATCTTCTCTTTGGAACTTAGTGATCCTCATGGGAGCTTGATGATAGCTGATTCTCTTGGTAGCTCGAGAATAGAGGTGTAAAACAACATAGTACAACATAGGTTGAAGCATGGAACGAGACGGTGAATCGAAGAATCAAAGCATCTAGTTTTCAACCCGTGAGTCGACTCATAACAGTCATGAGTCGACTCATCAGGTTGAGTCGACTCATGCCTGTCATGAGTCGACTCATGAAACTCAGCCATTTGTCACCAGTCTCTGACGAGTCGACTCATCTCAGTCATGAGTCGACTCATTGTTGGTTTTGTGTTTTGTCCAGTTTCGGACGAGTCGACTCATCTCAGTCGTGAGTCGACTCATCGAAGGTTTCCTGGTTCATTTGGGCTTCTGTTAGCATGAATTCCTGTTAGGTTTGGGCTTGGTTATTTACCACTTTGCCATCCATGTTTTTACACCTATATAAGGGATTATTTAGGGTTTCTAATAAATGAGAGGTAATCAAAGTGAGATTCTAATCAAGAGAGATTAGAGTTTAGAGAGAATTGAGAGATTGTTCTCGATTCTAGTGAGATTGTGAGAGAGGGATTGTAATCTTTTCATACTCATAATTTAGAGAGGGTATTTTCCTTCACCACATACTAAATTGTTCTTGTGTTTCTGTCATCCTCTTCTCAACCCACCTTTGATAATTCTGCGATCAAAGGTGCTCGCACGGCGGCTCGTATCAAGTTAGTATCAGAGCACCTTTGATCGTGAAATTATCAAAGGTGGGTTGAGAAGAGGATGACAGAAACACAAGAATAATTCAGTATGTGGCGAAGAAAAATACCCTCTCTAGATTATGAGTATGAAAAGATTACAATCCCTCTCTCACAATCTCACTAGAATTGAGAACAAGCTCTTAATTCTCTCTAAACCCTAATCTCTCTTGATTAGAATCTCACTTTGATTAGCTCTCATTTATTAGAAACCCTAAACAATCCCTTATATAGGTGTAACAACGTGGATGGCAAAGTGGTAAATAACCAAGCCTAAACCCAACAGAAATTCGTGCAAACAGAAACCCAAACGAACCAGGAAACCTTCGATGAGTCGACTCACGACTGAGATGAGTCGACTTTTCCGAAACTGGACAAAACACAAAACCAGCAATGAGTTGACTCATGACTAAGATGAGTCGACTCGTTAGAGACTGGTGACAAATAGCTGAGTTTCATGAGTCGACTCATGACATGCATGAGTCGACTCAACCTGATGAGTCGACTTATGACTGTTATGATTCGACTTACGGGCTGAAAACTGGATGCTTCGATTCTTCAATTCGTCGTCTCGTTCCATGCTTCAACCTGCGTTCCACTGTGTTGTTTTACACCTCTATTCTTAAGCTACCATGAGAATCAGCTATCCTCAAGCTCCTATGAGGATCACTAAGTTTTATCCATTTTGAAGCTCTTAGAACCCTCTTTTAAACACTAATATCCTCAGCCTCCTCCTCCTCCTCTCTCTCTCTCTCTCTCTCTCAAACCCTAAACCCCCTTTCTTTGGTGATTCTTGGAGGATTTTGGAGGAGTTGACGCGAGATCCATCGGTGTTCAGCGAAGGATGATCTTTCTCACTCGTTTTTAGGAGTTCATCAACACCCCTCAGGCGAGTTTCATCTTGCTCAATCCTACACCTATGTTTTAAACATTTTTAATAAAGTTTTTCCTGTGTTTTATGAGCCTAAAATGCTATTTTATGTATAAAGATAGATCTTTATATTGTATGTTGCAAAAAGAATAAGTTTTCAGTTAATAAACATCACCCACGAATTTCTTAATGCAGATCTAGATCTAAAAATTTTCCTAACAAGAGTTTTGAAAGAAAGATAATTATTTTCAAACGTGTCGACATGCATATATGTGTTTAAAAATGTTTCTTTATGTCTATAGTGATTATATTGTATTTTTTTTACATATTCTAGAAATGCTAAATCACGTATATAAGATTTGTAGTATATAGAATCGTCGTATAATGGCTTTTGAATCAACCTCGAGGAGCAGAAACCTATAGAAAAGGTTTTTGTCTCTTCGCGGTCGACCGCTGGGGAATTTTCTACATGTTCATGTTGTTGCATAAGTTTGTGTGGCTGGCGAGACACCTAGGTTATATGGGATTATAATACACTAGGATTTGTGTATATGAGTTGACTACGGACACGAGTTTTAGATTCACTCACCGAGGCACGAGAATGAGTAGTAAATATGCTAATTTTTTTATATTACTTTCATGTTGAAGTCCTCGTGTTGGACTATAATCCATTGAAGTCCTCGTGTTAGACTATAATCCATTGAAGTCATCGCATTAGACTATAATCCATTAAAGTACTCGTGTTGGACTATAATCAATTACAGTCCTCGTGTTGGACTTTAAGCTTTTGCAGTTCATGTATTGGACATTTACCTATTTCAGTCTACGAGTTAGGCACATATTTTACATCTGACAGGTCATTGATATTATGGTTGGAGATGGAGCTATATTTCTTTATTGCTTCATGTTGTAGTTTTTTTAGGATTTGGTATTTAGGTATTTACAATTTGAGTTAAGGGGAGACGTATCTATGTTCGTGTTGTAAATTTCTAAATATCAAACCACCATTTTATTTCGGAGTAGATGATTGACTATCTATATGTATTAACAGTTATTTTTTTTCTTCTAGCCCTTCCCCCTGGGGTTGGTTAAGATGTTACTCGCTAACGCTTGACGCTCGTTGTTCCCCCCTTTTAGGTAACGAGCTAGGTGTACAGAGAGTCGTAGGTTGATGGAATTTCTCTATCAGTTATTTATCTATATTGTTAGTAGTTTATGTCAGAACTCCACAGTAGATGTGTTTATGAACATTTGAGTTATCATTCTAGTTTTGTAAAGGCGATATGCCTAAATGTCATTTTATTTGATTTCCTATGTCGAGACACTTGTATTCAGTCAGATGTTATTTCTCTCAGAGATTAGTCTATTTATTTTAGTGGTGATGATTTCTTCAGAATATCTGTCATTTAGTATTTCTTCTGTATATTTTCTCTAGCTTGTTTTGTACCTACACCTGTTATTGATTCTACTAGATAGATAGTAATTATGATGATAAAACATGCTATTGCACGGTGTAGTGCATGATAGGTTTGTTATTCTTGGTTTTACCTTGGACTACAACCTTATTGAAACTAGGAGCATCACAGCAACCGCTCTCCTCTGCCCTCCAGCCCGTCGTCGCCGCACTCTACTCACCCGAGATCAGATCCGCGCCGCCGACGTCGCGCACAGCCGCTTGTCGTCGTCGCCTCACTTGAAGCCTCGCGCATCAGCATCGACTTGTTCGACAACAACCGAGGCAAGATCCCTCTCTCTTTAACTCGTCGTTTCAATTTTTAGACATATTATGAATAAATCATATGCTTAGATTAGAATGTGATTTGATTAAGCTACAGTATGAAGATTATGATAACTGCGTTGGCTTGTGGATGATTAATATTAAATAATTTTAAAAGGAAATTATTTTGTAAAAAGGGGTTTATGTTGAGATGTTTTTAAAAGAAAGAATATTTTTGAAGATTATTTTGGAATTAGTAATTATGAGAAATAAATTAAGAGAAATTATTTAGAAAATGGGTTAGTTTTGAATAATTATTAAAATAGATAATTTAAATTATTTATTTCGGAAGAGGGGTCATTTTGAGTTATTAAGTTATTTTCGGCAAAAGAATTATATTTTTGATAATTATTATAATTTAAAAGAATTTATTTGGCAAAAAGATTATTTATTTTTAGATTTAAATTAATTTATGATCTTGTGTTGATGATTGCAGACTGCGATATTTCATGTATACAACAATCACGGTTTTCTATTTCCTTTTGACCGTAGTTGTATTAGATGTTATCTAGTTGCTTATAATTTTTATGAGTAGTTTAGAAGTTTGAATAACAAGATATTAATAAAACTAGACTGCATGCATGTTTTTACCGCCCTTAATTATATTTCATGTTTTGCGTTTTATTTTAATGTTTTAGACTTGTCATCTTGTTGTACATAGAATTAGTTAGACTTTTATTGTTCCTTGTTGTGTTTGAGAACCCTTAGTAGTTCGTGACTTAGTAGCCTCGTGCGTCATGAACAGACCTAGTGACATGTGTGGGTACGTTGACTGAATTTAGGTGGTAAACCAGAGATATTGTGGACTTTGATTGTTGACTTATAGAAAAACGAGAAGAGTTGGAATAGGAAAGTCTTTGTTCATGTGATCGGATGTGGCTGTTGATGTATCTTCCAGGATCGCGCCAGTGAATTCGTGTAGTCACTGGGGTTAGTTTGTTGAGCTAAAGTGAATTCGTGTAGTCACCTTAGTCCGTGACCTATTTCTTTACCTGAGCTTTGCCTGAGTTCGGACCAAGCTGAGATCGGATTGCGTGTAGTCCTCTCACCGATTCGTGTAGTGGTATTAAATGCGCATAGAGGATTTGTGAATAGTCAGTTATACGATGATATGAATGTTGACTTTATTTGAGATGTGGACCAGTGAGTTTTAGGATGGCTAGTACTCGACCCGGTTACAGTGTGCAGTTAGCCTTATGATTATCATGTTTTAGTAGTGTTTTTGCATGTTAATTTTGTTGGATTTCCAGTTGCAAATTCTTTTGTCATTTGTGTTATCGTATCATTTTCAACTTGGGTTTTTGTTCGCTCTATTTATTTTTTGGGATCTTGCCGTGTGCCATACACGCTGACGTACACCAGTTTTCTCTAGTGTATGTCAAACTTAGAGGAAGGACATGTCTAGCTTGGAGATGTGCCAGAGCCAGGATATTCTCAGCAGGTGTGCCTTGCAGACCGAGTAGAAGAATCTGAAGTTTAGTTATTCCTTCTAGTTGTTCGATGGTCTTAGCTTACTTTTATAGCATTTCCTTTTCCGCTTGATTATTGTATTTTATATTCTTCAGTATTTCATTCAGATAGTTTTGTATAAGGGCATGTTGACCCAAATATTATGTCTTGGATGATATTTATTTATGATATGTATTATTTTATTCTGTATTATTCATTATATTCTTGCTATCTGTGATAGGGATCTGTGCCTTTGCATTTATTTCTTGACGCTTAGCGTATTAGGTTGAGGAGAATTTTTTATTTTTATTTATTCTCCTTAATCTAATACGTCGCGGGCTTGTTCACATTTTGATTTCTATGTATTTTAGGAAGCGGGGCATGACATTTATTAATCTACATGTTTTATTTTGTTTAAACAAATCTGTTGTTAAGTATTCATGAATTTCAGATTAGTTTTATTATAAAAATTTGACCTTGAAGAAAAACAGATTAAAAGCTCAAACCTAAATTTTTTGGCTGATTCAGTCGACTAATGTTGCCCATCAGTCAACTGACGGGAGCTCATCAGTCAACTAATGGCAATCATCAGTCGACCGACGGGCTCATTCCTGTCTTGAGAGGTAGACGTACTAAGTTGAGTAAACACAAGCTTCTTAGTAGAAGTGATCAAATAGTCGTGTCGTTGCGAGAAACGAAGGTCACATTTAGCTAGCCACAGATTGTTCGACTGGGGTTAGTTGGTACCCGCAATGAGACTGCTGATGGACTACACTCCGATTGCGTTAGTTAGTTTACTACAATGAGACCGTGATGCACTTCACTCCATAATACATCATTGTTCCCGCATGAGTATGCACAGAGGTCGATGAACCTATATCCTTGTTCCTGCATGGTTATGCGCGAAGGTCGATGAGCCTATATCCTTGTTCCCGCATGGTTATGCACAAAGGTCGATGAGACTATATCCTTGTTCCCACACGGTTACGCGTAAAGATCGATGTACCTATTTGTCGATCCACATGATGGTGCGATGAGTTGAAGAATTTTAGAGAACGATGATTTTATAAACTTGGTGATAACCTGAGTCGTAGGTGACGATTTAGTTTCCTTTGATATGATTTACTGTAGTACATTACATCGTTGGTACACGGGATTGTGTATTGGCATTTATTTTGTCCATTAAGGGTAAAATGAGGAGTTGGATGATTTTATGGAGATGTTTGTTGTAATACTTTCCTGCATTGCGTTTCTTTATTTATTTTACTTGGTTAGTTGGAATTTATATCTAGAAATTCACAACTTGAGGCACATGGTATATACATAAGGGTTTTCTTGTTTGGATTATTTCCCTCGACGTACCAGTCTTGTGTTGTGGATTTCTAAATATAAATCCCATGTAGCACAGGGTAAAATGATTTAGGTAGACTATAAACTTATCGGTAGAACTTCCATCTTACTTAGTAGTCCTTCCCTTGGGTTGGAGATGATCTTGCTAGTGCTCTAACGCTGTTGATTTTCCTTCTTTTCAAGTAGCAGATCAGAGTTTTGAAGAGCCACAGGTTGACGGACTTTCAGCATAGTCGTCGTCGTTTATTTATAGTAGTTTTTGCTCCATAGTTGTTTAGTCCTGATTTTAGTTGATTATTAGACTTGCATTTTTTGAGAGTTGAGAACCTATGTACTTTTCAGTTGACTCTTATAGACGAGATGATTGACAATTTGTATCAGATCGTTGGACGTAATTTCTTTTATCTCTGTTAAGACTTGATTATCTCTAATATTGATCATTTATCTCTCATGTTCTATTTACTACTTTCATCTACTTTATTTCTGCTTGTACCTACATTGTATTTTATTGATTCCACTAGAAATATGATAGAGTTGATACTTTATGTGTTTATACTTAGAGTCCAAAAATTTGTACATAATTATTTCGATTTATCGTCGTTTTGGGTTATAAACTTAACGATACTATTTTATATATTTTCTTAAGTCTATTAATCAATTTCTAAGTATATCAAAACATGCTTGAAATGATTTTATCAAAATCAAGTTTTAATGTTTTCGTATTTTTCAACGGCTTGCAAAATAAATAAGTTTTCATAAATAGGAAATGAAATTTGAGAAATTATTTTTCTAACATGTTCTTTTTCATGTGTATAAACATTTTCCAAATTTTTATCATTTTTGGAGTTAATTTATAATGTTAAATCGATTTTACAAAATCAAGTGTTTAGCAGTTTTCAGAATCTAGAATATCTGTTGTTAAAATAGTAAGTTTTCACAAATACGAATTGATATTTTAGAAATTTCTTCTCTAACATGTTAATCTTCATATGTAGAAACATTGTCCCAAAATTTACTATTTTTGGATTTGATTTTCTATTTTAAAGTGAATTTAGAAAACCACCTATGTAAAATTTTAGAATCTCCTGTGCATGTTATCTGTCGACCGACACTCATTCATCAGTCGACCGATACCCTTTTATCAGTCAATCGATAAGGTACAACCAGTCAACCGATCAGAGATCTTTCAGCCATCTGTATTTTTAATTCATCAGTCGACCGGTCCATGGTTATAAGTTGATCGATAACGGTCATTTTGGGCTATAACGACTAGTTTTTGGCTGATTCTTTTTGTGAGGCTATATATATGCCTCCTAACTCATTTGTTTCACTAAGAATGTTTACAAAATAGTTTTGGTAGTTTTTTTAAAGGTTTTTGAGAAAAATCAAGTTTATTTTATGTGAAGAGAGTTTCACAAAGAGGAGAATCGAAATTTCATCCTTGAGGAGTTCAACCTCAATTCTTCATCCGTCTTTTTTTAAAGAAGTTTTTCTAAAGTCATTATCTAACTTATTTTCATTTTGGTTCTTATATATATATTTGCAAGATTAATTTGAGTTTAATTTTTATTATATTCATTGTTTATACACACAACCATCTGAGCTTTAGTATTTCACATATCGTATATTTGGGTTGTGGGGTTGTATCGTTGAGTGAGCTTAAATTTCGTTCTCAACTTGTTTAGAAAACAAATCTTTATTTTCACATATTTTTGTAACACGTTGGAATGCACAAGAACACTTAGATAAGTGGTTGGGAGAAGAACGGGGTCAATTACAAGAGGAGTTGCTTGGTTATAAAAGCCTAGGGAGAGGTAGTAATTCTAAGCACTTGAGGAAGGTGATACGGGTCGGCCAACACTTAGAGAAGTGTATTATGTGATTGTCAGCGTGTGAGTTGTAAAACCTTTCGGTGATCTTTAAAAACCGATTGTGTAGTTGTGTTGAGATATAGTGGAGAATCTACTCGAGATGAGGAACGGAGACGTTGGTCGAGGGTTGACCGAACTCGGTGATCATAGCCTTGTGTTTGCGTTTGTTTCATGGCGTACTATTATTGTCTAATTATTTATATCGCCTATTGTCATATTGTTTATCATTGCATATCCTTGCACTTAACTTGTTGTATATTATATTTGTTAGGATATTAGTTAATAAGTTTTAATTTGGCATCGATATCGGATTAGATTAGCAATTATCCTATTCAACCCCCCCCCCCCCCTAGAGTACTTCCAAAAATAACATATATCCCCTTGAAAAACAATAATTTCAAAAAATAAGTCAAAACATAAAAATTACGAAATTACGAACAAACCCTAAAAAATTTTAAAATTAGAAGCAATCCATAAGAAATTTAAAATTTATAAATTATAAAAAATCTCCCTTTAAAATATAAAAGTTATAAAAATCTCTAAAAATATATGAAAATTACAAATAATTATATGAAAATCTAGATATTAACAATAACCTAGAAAATATGACATTGCAAGCAGGCATCCTAAAATATAAAAATTGCAAACAAACAATAAAAAATTCAAAATTTATAAACAACCTCCTGAAAAACTCAACAATTACAAATATTAATGCTTCCTCTATAATGTGAAAATTACATACAATCTCCTAAATGGTCTAAAAATTAATAAAGGAATCCTATAAAATCTGAGCATTATAAAAAAAAACTTTATTGGGCTTTCCTGCCAAAAGTTATTGGGGGTTAAATAACAAACTTAAAAATTATTGGGGGTTCTCTGTTAAAATTTAGTGGGGTTTGTTCTGCTTATTTGACTGCACATGAATTAAAGGTGTTAACTTTGAGGGTTTTCTACCAACATTTATTGAGGATTTAGTGAGTTAAGAGAAATTTCAGGTTTGATGTCAATCGCCCAAACTTATTCGGGATTCTGAAATTTTACACATTTATTTTCCAATATTTATAGATAAGATAAGTAGACTATTATAAAAAAATATAAACTAATCAATGTATTTGACCATGTGCAATGCACATGCATTCGAACTAGTAATATAAACGTTATCACCAACATATCTTTTCCTTTTACCCCCTTCCTTCGTAATCAACCAAACCTAATATTGGTAGTTGTACAATCATACTATTGGGGAATCTTGTCCAAATGTTGTTAAGTTCCATTAAATCAAATGGATTAATATTAGAGGTTAGTTCATTAAAAAAAAAAAGAAAAGAAAAGGGTTATTTCGTTTAGACCAACCCGACCCATTACCTGCATGATGTCAATTTATGCTGATTTAGACTTGTAAGTATCATATGGATTTAGTGCTGCATAATCCAAAATGTCTTTGTTAGAGGTTAAACCGTCACTTTAACCCAAAATATATATCTCAGTTGTATTTATTAATATATGTGCTTTTTTTGTTGACATTCATACGTGTGCAACTATTAATACAAGAAATATGATAGAGTTGATACTAATTTTGGGCTTGCATGTTAAATGGTCATGCTCCAAACAGCGAAATCTAAATGAATTGATGAAGAAGATAACAGTATTTTAGGATAGGCAAGATATTGGTACTTTAAAGTAGGAAACCTAAAGGTTTCCCTTAAGAATTCCCAGCATCGCACAAAATTGTTAGATTCAGATGATCGAAAGATCCGTGCTTAAAAAAAACGCCAACGCCTGTACTGGCTCCAAGCCAAGATCCCTCTGAGTTCAAGTAACATAACGGCAAAATGGTCAGATTGGTATATTTTCTAGAGCCTTGGTGACATGTTGGTATATTTTCTTTTAGTTTTGTCAGATTGGTATAAATTTTCGACTCCGGCGCCATATAGACCTTAAATTTGGCCGGAGTTACTGTTCCGGCCATGGCTGATGGGATTTTTTGCAAAAAAACCCCTCATCATATACAATTTCCTGCTCCTAACCCTCCCCTCCCTCCCTCCTCCTCCTCCTCATGTCCCCCTCTTTTTTCTACAGTGACAACGCCGGCGCCGGTGCCGTCACAGTGCCCCGCTCATGGCCAACCTTCATCTTCTCTCTTCCTACCCAGCTCCACAATCCTCATCGCGCCGCCACCAGCAGCGCCGCTCTCTTCAACAGCACCACATGTTTTGCCTCAGCATCCACTGCCTGCTCCTCCTCCAGTTTCCGCCTTCCATCCTCTACCCAGGATGTATTCTCAGCACACCACATCCGCCCCAGCTCCGCCCCCGTCAGTGTCTAGCCTCATCATCTCTAACCCCCGCCACCCTCCTATTCAGCTCCAATCCTATGCCCAAGCGGCAAAGGGCTCTCGTGGTCCTAGTTTCGTGCGTGCTCATGCGCGCGACATCGACTCTTTTGCTCGACTCCCTCGAACTAGAACCAACGTCATTTGTGGCACGCGCGATGGCATTCTTGCGTTTTCGTTTGTGCAATCAGATTTGCCCAAAGTCGAGGGACTGTATGCTAAGGCTCTGGTCACGAGAGAGTGCCCAAATTGTGTATAGGTTGCCACATGCAGGGTCACACAAATGTTGAATGCTCCAAAATATCTTTGGACACCCACCAGCACCAAGCTTCAGGCCCGAATCCTACCTTGCAAGATCGCTCACAATCTGTTCGACGAAATGCCAAAGAGACCTCTTCCGTTGTTACCCAAGGTCTTGCAGCTCAATCAGCTCCCACTCTTCTCCCACATGCTGATGCACCTCCAAATATGTCCACATCTTCTGTCGAAACAGTCCTATTGGCTTCAGCAAACCCCGATGTCCTTCCTCCTCCAACGACCGTGGCTGCCTCGCCCCATTCCCCAGCTCCTCCAAAGCCGTATGATCAGCGACATGCCAAAGCACAGGACCCCCGTCATCCTCCTCAAACCTCCCCCTCTCCCTCTTCGGATCAGCTCTACACACCCTCCCCCAACAATACCAATGTGCCAAAATGCTAGTGCCCCCATCCAGGCACGCCATCTGTTCAGTCATATGCCACTGCAACGAAGGAAGTTGCTGCAGTCTCTTTAAACCGACCCCCCTCCAGCCGAGCCATGGACATCCACAGCTCCAGCAACACCCATTTTTCGCTCCTCCATCCATATGCAATTCTGTCCCATTCGGCTACTCAAGAAGCCGTGCCCCCTCCGCATCAACCCCTGCCGCCGCCGCCGGTTGAAGAGGATGAGGAGGAGGAGGGAGAGGGGGGTTAGGAGCAGGAAATTATATTTGATGAGGGGTTTTTTTACAAAAAATCCTATTAGCCCTGGTCGGAACAGTAACTCCGGCCACATTTTAGGCCTATATGGCGCCGAAGTCGAAAATTTATACCAATCTGACAAAACTAAAAGAAAATATACCAACATGTCACCAAACCTCTAGAAAATATACCAATCTGGCCATTTTGCCGTAACATAACTGTAATATAAAGATTTGGAATGTAAATATGTGATGAGTTCTTGTATCTCAAGTTCGGATAAGATTATGTTAGTTTGATGTTACAAGGGAAGCTAAGATGTGTTCGGTACATAAGACGGTACATAAGACCACTCAATTAACCGTCAATCCTTTTGCTAGGATGAAGAGACATTCCGCGGTAACTAAGTTCGGAGCTGCCAATTATGCCTATACAAGAATCTGATGAGATTATTTATTTAGACAATAGTAACATGTAGACGCTCACTAGAGAAGAGAAATTCAGTTTTATGTGGTCCTTTGTGTAGGCTAGATAGTGACCGGAGAATTATATCATAAGGGCTTGTTTGGTGAAGGGGTTAAACTTTATCCTAGTAAAATTTCTTCTAACTTTAACCAAATTTGTTACTATGTTAAAATTTTATCAAGATTAAAATTTACCCACATATGAGGATAAATTTTAACAAAATGAAGGGGTAGGATAAATGGGGGAAAAGTTTAGGCATAAATCATTTAACCATGTGCGATTATACATTACTCCCAAAAAAATTCAAAACTTTCAAAAAAGCACCAAAAATTAAAAATTATAAATACCCCCTTGTAAAATTGAAAATTACAAATAACCCCAACAACTCCAAAACTGTAAAAAAGCTCTCAAAATTTTCAAAAAATTTAAAAACATCTTAAAAATTCAAGACACATAAATAACACTTGAAATTTTCAAACCTTATAAGAAGCCCACTAAAAATTATTGAATTTACAACTTGAAATTTTGAAAATTAAAAAGAAACACTCTCAAAAACCAAATTAAAAAAAAAATGAAAATTTCAATTCTAAAACATTACAATGAAAATCAGGAAAGTACAAACAGCCCC
Source organism: Asparagus kiusianus (assembly GCA_022839385.1). Taxonomy (NCBI): domain Eukaryota; kingdom Viridiplantae; phylum Streptophyta; class Magnoliopsida; order Asparagales; family Asparagaceae; genus Asparagus; species Asparagus kiusianus. The sequence goes on from BQKN01066538.1 coordinate 350,872, forward strand.
AAAAGTTTTGAAATCTATAGAAAACACCCTAAAACTTAAAAAAACTTATAAGAAAATCCATAAAATTATAAATTTTAGAAAAAACTGAATATTTTCAAACATAAAACAACGCACAGAAGATCTAAGACTTAAATATAGACCCTTGACAAATTTTAAATTTGTAAAAAACACCCTAAATCTTTTAAAATTTGTAAAAACCCTCAAAATTTTAAAACTTACAGAAAAAGCCTGAAAAATTCAAACCTAATACGCAACACTGAAAATGCATGAATTGCAAATAGCCCCTAAAATTTTAAAATTTGCACAAAACACCATAAACATTCAAAGTTGCAATAAACCCCCTAAAAATTTAAAATTTGCAAAAAAAATTGTGAATATTTCTAATCTACAAATAGTACATTGAAAATCTTAGAATTACAAATAGTTTCCTAAGCATTTTGGTATTTGCATAAAAATCCTAAAACGTTTAAATTTTAAAAAACACCCTCAAAAATTTAAAATTTGCAAAAAGAGCTTGAAAACATCAAGCCAAAAGCAAAAGATCTATGAATTACAAATAGACCCCTATAATTTTTTGATTTGTAAAAACACCTTGAAACTTTCAAAAGCTGAAAAAATTACTCTAAAATATAAAATTTTCTAGAAACTCTTGGACACTTTTTTACCTACAAACAGTAAATTGAAAATCTAGGATTACAAACAACCCCTAAAATTTTAAAATTCGTAAAAAACACCCTAAAACTTTCAAAAAATTTAAAATATACCCTAAAATTTTTGACATTTACAAGAAACAAGCTAAAGCAATAACAATTACAAACAGTTGTTTTCTTGTAATTTCATTTTTTGAGCGAGTTTTTAGCAAATTTCTAAACTTTAAGGGTGTTTTCTACAAAGTCAAAAGTATTTTGGGGTTTGCTTGTAATTCCTATATTTTTAGCATATTGGTTGTAGGTTTGAAATTCTCACAGTATGTTTTTGTAAATTTCAAATTTAGAAGGTGTTTTTTTTAACTTTTAAAAGTTTTACAGTGATTTTTGCAAGGTCTGAATTTTTCAAGGTACTGTCTGTAATCCTAGTTTTCAATTTACTATTTGCAGGTTTGAAGATTTTTCTTTAAGTTTTTTACATTTTTGGGGGTGGCAACTTAAAAGGTTTTAGGGTGTTTTCTACAAATTTGATAATTTTTAAGAAGTTGTTTGTAATCCTTAGATTTTTTTTGTACTGTATTCATTTTAAAACTTTTAGGCATTTTTTGTAAACATTGAATTTTAATGTTTGTGCAATTTTTAAAAGTTTTAGGTTGTTTGTTGCAAATCCTAAAAAATTTAGGGGGCTGTTTATAAGATTTGAAATTTTACTGTTATTTGTATGTTATGATTTATGAGGGTGCTTTTACAAAATTTTTTGAATATTTGACGTTGAGAGTGGAGAGATCTATCTGATGTTGAGCTTTATTCTTATTGAAAGTTTATACAAGCATAACAATATTTCCCACATTAATTTTCTTGGAATAATAATTACAACGTTAAAGTCTAACCCTAATTTCTTTAACCTCATGTCAAACGAGCGAGCAATTTCCTTTGCAAATCATGCTGATGCAAGGAGGCAGTCGCCGAACTTTTGCAGCATACAAATAGTACATAATTTGGAATTATCTGTAAAAAGAGTTACTGCAACTAAGAGCATCTCCAACAGCTTCCCCATCTTCTTGAATTACTCAATTTTGGAGAATATAGAGCTTTTTTTGGTCCAACAGATTCCCCATCCCATTCCCCAAAATAGGAAGGAGGAGAAAAAATAAGGAGCTTTCCCCAAATCTGCAGCATTTTCCAAATTTTTGGGGAGAGCTTTATTATTGTAATAAATGCGATTTTTCAAAATGGGGAAGCTGTTGGAGTTGGAGCAAAAATAATTTGAAAAATATGACTTTTGTTTCTCTATTTTAGAGAAAATTTTGGGGAAGCTGTTGGAGATGCTCTAACATGCCGCACGTAACTCAAAAGTTTCTGGAAACTTATGAAAGTTTTAGGGAGATATTTATGTGCACAGTCTCCCCGTAACTCCGACTGTTGTCGCAACTTGGACGCAGAAAAAATTTGTACACAGAAACAAACAAAAAAAAATGGACACAGAAACAAAAAAAAAAAAAAAATCCCTCTGTGTAATAAACGTGCACCTCCCACGCCAATTCTAGGTTTATGTTTTTCTTTTCGTTTTTTTAAACCTGCCAAACCCCTAGAATGCCCAATCTGAAAGCCACACCCAAGATCAAGTCAAAAGATAATAAATCCCCATTAAAAAAAAACCCCACCCTAATGGACCTTCCTTTCCCGCCATCAATTATAGCTAGAGCCTCCATTAATGCAGGCAGTTGGCGATCCGTTCATGCCTTTATTACCCATCCCCACTCATCACAACTCCATGATCACTCTCTAGCGAGCTCAAAGATCGAATCTTTATGCTCTTCTGGGTCTGATTTCGCTAGATTAGGAGAGGAAAGAGATGGGGTCCAGAGAGATTAGGTCGCCGGAGGGCTTGCCGGAGAAATCTCCGGCTGCGGTGGGGAGGAGGAAGCTGGAGAGCTATTTCATGGCGAGCGAGGAGAGGAGGACGCCGGCGGAGATCATCGGAGGGGATTATGTGGTGGGCACGACGCCAGTGAATATAAAGGGGAAGCCTATTGAGGATTTGTCAAAGACTGGGGGTTGGCTTGCTGCCTTCTTCATCTTCGGTAATGATTTGTTTTATGAGGAGAGAAGTAATTTCGTTGATGTTTGCTTTGTAAAATTTCGACATCTTTAAGTAATTGAGTTCTGTTTCTATTGATTATCCTGTTAAATAGCCTGTTTTAGGAGGTGTCTGATGATATTTACTTCACAATTTTTATTTTGAATATATCAAGTAATTGCGTCTTATTAACTGAAAACATGATCCCTGGTAGGTTAATGTGTTGGGTTGAAGAAAAAGAAAGTAGAAATCTTGTAGAGTCAGTGTAGTTCATCTTGTTGTCTTGTTGCTATTTTCGTCTCCTTTTCGCCCGAATTTACCAAACTTGAAGCTTTTTCCCCCTCACAGACCTCTTTTACTGTGTATATTTAAGTGTAGAATGAGGTTTTGTATAGCTCCATTTCACCTCTTTTATTGTGTTCATCTTTTTGTGTTGGACGCCATGCATTTTCCCCACCTTAAATGATAAAAGAATCACCTTTCTCTTCTTAGCTAACTATTCTTTGTTTAGCAATCATGCTTACAGTAAACATTCTTATAAGTTGACTGTCATATAGTGATTTTGGCCAAAAAATTCCCCCTTTTGTCCCTTTTGATCACGTTCCTGAACTGGCAACATTCTTAACTCACTACTAAAATTTTATTGCAATAGTGCTAACGAATTTTGTTTCCCTCTTCTTGCACCAGTGTCTCCATTTTGTCCTATTCTTCTTTGTGACAATATTCATAATAAATTCAGTTTATCAATCTTCCTCAATTTCTTGTTGATAATTAAGGTCATGATATTTTAAGATAGCCCCCCCACCCCCACATCCCCAACCCAAAAAAGAAAAAGAAAAAACCCCAAACCCAAAAAAAATCCCCAAGAAGGAAAAAAAATAAAGAAAGAAGCTTTTACATTCAAGTTGTAGTGATTATTAGCAACATTTCAGGAGAGTTCCCTTAAGTATTGGCCAAATATCATTTAGATCCTTAATGTTTGGAAGTCATCAGTTAGAGTCCCTAACGTTACCTTCATCGTTAGCCTTTGTCCTTTTTACAAACTTCCGTTATATTTGACTGACATGGTGATGATGTGGCACTGCCATGTCAGCAAAAAATAGTAATAGTTCAAGTTTATCATGTCACATCACTACCACATCAACATAAACTTAGTAAAATTACAAGTTTGTATTGAACCTAGATCTCACTAATTTTTTTGCTAACGTAGCAATATCATGATAGGGCCACGTCATTGCTACATCAACAAGATTTAAGAATTTTGTGAAAATGACCTAGACTAATGACGGAGATAACAACAGGGAGCCCTATGATGACTTCCAAAAATTAAGGACCCCAGTGATATTTGGCCAATACATCAGGGGCCTCTACTAAGACCTTGTTTGGATTGAGGGGAATGAGGGTGAAGGGAAGTTAGGAGAACTATTCACCTCCATTCACCTTGTTTGGGAACACTTATGAGGTGAAGTTAATTCACCCTAGTTCCCCTTGGTTCACCCCCTAATAGTATAAAATTTGCTACCTCCAAATTGGGGTGTAACCAAGGGGAAGGGAACTCCCTTCCCTTCCCTACCCTTCCCTTCACTCAGTTTCCCTTAACTTCCCTTCACCCCCTACAAATCCAAACAGGCCCTAAGGTTTTGCCTAGTTATTATCTATTGGGTAAACTGACATTTTCCAGCTTGTTACATTCTGATGTCATAATTCACTACTATAATTCATATATGCTGTCTGCAATTGTTATTTTTAACAAATGTAGTCATGCACGTACTAAAGAACCCTTTTGCCTTTGAGTTACATCTGGACTGTTATGGTGAATTTGCTCGTAAATTCCTCATTTTTTCTCCCTTGGATTTTTTTCGTTGACTTTCCTGAACTGGCGAAGTTCTTGACTCGCTATTGACACTTGCTTGTTCTAGATTAATTATAATTTCTTTTTGCCTTAGTTGAGTAAGATTCACTTGAAGCTTAGCAAAAAATATCTCTTCGCTTTAATTTGTAAGTTTTAAGATTATAGAACGCGCATTTAATTTTGCCTGTGTTTAATTAGTTGCCTAAGAAAACATGTGTAACATTGTTGATTTCTTATATAGGCTTTTATTCTTTTGGGTTTTAGACACACACTCCTTCCTTTTCCAGTTTAACTAAGACAACTACCTTATCTCAGTGAATTGGTTAAATCTTTCCTTATTTCAAAATTTTTTATATTCTATCATACCGAGACCAAAAGTAATGCTTTTTTTTAGCATATACTCTCATCCATCTCACGTTAGGTTTCTGATGCATGTTTGTGTCTTAGGGAATGAAATGGCAGAGAGAATGGCTTACTTTGGGCTTTCAGTGAATATGGTGACATTTATGTTCTATGTGATGCACCGTCCCTTTTCTAGCTCAGCGAATGCAGTCAACAATTTCCTTGGGATATCTCAGGCCTCATCTGTGCTTGGCGGTTTCCTTGCTGATGCCTATCTTGGTAGATATTGGACAATAGCAATCTTTACAACTATATATCTTCTGGTATGAACTTCAAGAGTTTCAATTCTCTTCTACATTTAAATAGCTACAGTTTCTTTTCTTACAGACAAACTAACTCATATGCACATATCATGCTCGTCATGGTTGAAGGTCTTTGAATGAAATGTGGTTTTCCTTTGTGAATAGTTTGCAATGGATAAAATGGATAAATTTTGTAATATGTTATTGAAGCAGGAAACTTATTCGATGAGGTTTCATATTGATTGCAGTTAACCTAGGAAAGAAGCTGTGGTACACGTTCCAAGTAACAGTAGTATCTCACTGTATATCCTGTATAAAGAGCTAGAAAGTAAGGGGATCCACGGATACTTTATTCAAAGTCTTTGGGGTTGTCTGTTTTGAATTCTGTTCTCCATTCAGCTGTATTTGATGTCAAGACTCTGCTAATTAGCAACATTACATATCATACCTTACTGCCTCCATCCAGGCATCCAGGTTTGCAAAGCCCCCCCCCCCCCCCCCCAACCCCAACCTACCCAAAAAAAAATGCGCGGAAACTTTCCACTTAAGAGAACAAATATTCTAATGACAATGCAACACTAAAGAGTAAGGAGATAGTCCCTATTCCTGTATGTGGCTCCAAAATCAATGGTAATCCTTATAATATTAGAGGGGTTGCTCTAAAATCAGCTCTAATGGATATGTTATTGTGGGGATTGAGTTTGTCCTGCTGAACTCCTTTCCGATTACCATTCAAGTGTTTTTTTTTCCTTTGCCTTTTTCTTTTTCTTTTTCTTTTTTTCTTTTTTTTTCTGTTTTTTTTCCCGGTTTTTATTGCTGCCCTGAGGTATCTGTTTAAACTTTGTCTACTTTGCGGGTATATGAAGGGTATTATACTCTCTACTTGTCTGGTACGATGTTAATATAAATTAGGGTTAAAAGGTATTCAAATTTTATTTTGGTATTTTAAACTGCTCATGTCGACAAAGTAAACAAGGAAATGTAAACCATACATAGCTTCCATTCTGTGTCTGTAGATAAACAAAATGATAGTTGAGGGTCCACCATAAAGGCGTTTAGACATTCACTGTTCAATTTTTTGTACCTTAGAATTATTGAAAAGTCACATACGTTTAACCACTTAACCTCACATGGAAACGGTATCACGTGCAGTATCTTCGCCTGACAAGGAGACAACAAAGACTTAAAACAGTTCTTTTTTCATGCGATCTAAGTCAACTTTTATTTGGAATAGTAGGACTCTTGAAATAATATTTTCATTTTAATGTCATTTTAATTCTTTTATTAAATGAAGTATATTCATATTTTGTAGTATGAATATGCCTGCTGAAGTGTGAAAATTAATGTTGATATTATTATGTAAAATTCTATGGCAAGTAAAATGCCCGTGTCCTCTAGCTTCACTCTAATCCCAATTTATCTAAAAGTTTAGAAATTTTTGAACGTGAGAAACTAGACTGTTTCCTATTTGACAAAGATAACTACAACGAAAAGTCCATTCTTCTAGTACTGAATCAGTCTTCATATGATTAATAAAAACAGGGTTTAACAGGAATAACTTTGTGTGCAACAATGCACATCTTCACACCAAGTCAGTCCCAATGTGATCAGCTATCCATTCTCCTTGGCAATTGTGAGCAGCCAAAACAATGGCAGATGACTTACCTTAACACAGTCCTCTATATAACTGGATTTGGAGCTGCAGGAATAAGGCCTTGTGTCTCCTCTTTCGGAGCTGACCAGTTCGATGAGAGGAGTAGAGACTACAAGACACATTTGGATAGATTCTTCAATTTCTTCTATCTCTCGGTCACCATTGGTGCTATTATAGCTTTCACTATGGTGGTATATATTCAAATGAAGTATGGATGGGGTTCTGCTTTTGGTGCTTTAGCCATTGCGATGGGAATGTCGAACCTTGTATTTTTCCTTGGCACGCCACTTTATAGGCATCGGTTACCGGGCGGTAGTCCTCTCACGAGAATTGCTCAGGTCTTGGTTGCTGCCTTTAGGAAGAGGAAAGTTCCTTTCTCTGACAGTGACTTAGTTGGGCTTTATGAACTTCCTGGCAAGAGATCTGCCATCAAGGGCAGTCAGAAAATAGAGCATACAGATGATTTCAGGTAACTTCAGGTTTTTATGATTCATACGTTTGCATCAATAAGAAAGATTATGTGCACATAGACACCTTGTAGTATCATTGTTTTGAACTTAGTCCACTTGTAATTTCATTGTTGCAGGTAGATCCTCTGGGTTAAAACCTTCTTTTTGTTGACTCTTTTACCTGTATCAAATTTGGCAGAAACTAGAGAGTCTATCTATGGGTACAAGAGGCACAAAAGATTTAACCAGGGTGTCTATCTGCAACAATAAAACTACAAGGGCAGAAAGTTCAAAATAGTAAATCTGCAGGGGGGTGCATATGCATTTAACTCTAACAAGAATACAAGGTAAATGCTATGGGAAAGGAGTGTCTCGCATAGACAAATTAGCAATGAAATAGCATGACTCAAAAGAGTTCGTAGAAATAAATCATAAATATTTTTATGACATTTATTTCTGTTAGTAGCATTGTTTTGGTAGCATATTAAGTGGGACTTCTTTTTGGACGCATCATCCTTGGGATCAAGTATGAGACAAGTTACAGTGTATCATTTTCTTTGATTCTAGCCAATATCAATCAATAGCTAACAAAGCTACATTTCACTTGTCCCATAATTGGCCTGTTGTTTTGGGTCCAAAAGTAATTAACCATATTAAATACCGAGTACTTCTACAATTTTGTAAATATTTGAACATATTAGGTACAACCCACCCTTTCCTTTAGATTTAGAGGGGAGAAAATTTCTCGAAATATGGAAGTAGCCAGCCGTGAGAAAATTGACTTGTTTCTGCACAATGTTTTACCAACACTTGGTATGTCGCCCTTTGTGTATTTCATGAATACTATTCTATTAACAGTGTAAGTCGAAAGGCGTGACTGTTAATTTAGTCAAAGAGTTGGTTCTTAACAGAGCTTAATTGAAGTCAATGAAGAAAATGATGAGTTGAGAAAAATCAAGCATTGTATAATTGCAAATTCCATGAGGAAAATAGAAGTCAATGGTCTGTTGATGCCAAATATTGCTAACATTGTCAACCAAAACCGAATAATGTTTTTTCTTTATTGTTGTTAAAAATAACTTTGTTTCAAAAGAGGCAATTACTCTCTGATATACAAGATGCTCATGGAATTATATTTCAAAATAAGCATGGAATTACAATGTACAATGTGATAGACCACTTAATCAATTTTCCTTTTAATTCTCTCTCCAAACCCTAGGTTTCTTGACAAAGCAGCTCTACAACTGAAGGAAGACGGTCCGAACCCTAGCCCCTGGAACCTCTGCACGGTAACACAAGTCGAAGAAGTCAAGATCCTACTCAAACTTCTACCAGTACCAGCTTGTACTATAATGCTCAGTGTTGTCCTAACCGAATACTTAACTCTCTCGGTTCAACAAGCTTACACTCTCAACACCCACATGGGCCATCTTAAGCTCCCAGTAACTTGCATGCCCGTCTTTCCTGGTGTCAGCATCTTCCTCATCCTTGCCCTCTATTATTACACTTTTGCCCCTCTAGCTCGTCGCATCACAGGCCACCCTCAAGGAGCAACTCAACTTCAAAGGGTAGGGTTGGGCTTAGTAGTATCGATCCTCTCTGTTGCTTGGGCGGGAGCTTTTGAGCGGTACAGAAGGAACTATGCTGTAAGGAATGGGTATGAAGCTCTGTTTTTATCTGCTATGCCCGACTTGAGTGCATACTGGTTGTTGATACAATACTGCTTGATTGGAGTAGCTGAGGTATTTTGTATTGTGGGTCTTCTGGAGTTCTTGTATCAGGAGGCTCCTGATGCTATGAGGAGTGTTGGTTCAGCTTATGCTGCTGTTGCTGGAGGATTGGGTTGTTTCGTGGCTTCAATACTGAATAATATTGTTAAGGCAGTAACAGGGAATGAGGCTGAAGGGAGGAATTCATGGCTTGCTCAGAATATAAATTATGGGAGGTTTGATTACTTGTATTGGTTGCTGGCTGTGCTGAGTATGATCAATTTCTGTGTGTTCTTGTTTTTCGCAAAAAGGTACAAGTATAGGGGAAGGAATGAAATAGGGATGGAGGTTTTGAGAGAGAATAAGTAGGAGTTAGATTTAGCAGGAGAGGAAATGGGGTGTTTGGGGTTTGAAATGGGTATGTATTTGTTTGGTTAGGTATAGGTTCTTTAAGAAAATTATATGTATTTGATTATTGGCAGAAGGAATTGTAGTGTATTTGGTTTTGGTATAACTTTAGCTTTTGTTGAATGCTGGTCTACTGTGATATATGATATTAGGTTTGAAGGAAACTGATGATGTGTCATGCAAATGTTCTTATTTGAGATTTATGTCACTTAGTTCTAAAACTCGTTATCTTAAATGTTTTGGAACAAGTTGATGGCGCCAGTTTCTGAATCGGGGATTGGAACACAATGGAAATAGGCATTATATAGTGCAATACTTTCTTGCTCAAGTTGGATGAGGTATTATTAAATGGTTCTACGAATTACATGGAGAAACAAACGGATCCTTAATCAATTTGATCTGTTGCCAAATATGTTCTAACTATAATTTTAACCAAATATTAGGTTAAGAAACAGGTATTTCTCATGTACATAAAGAAATCTTTGGAATAATAAGCATTTTTTACATCTGAATGCAAAACCTTAGCAGGGAAAGACATCAAAATTTCCTTCATCGATTTCAGTAATTTATGTACTTCGCAGGGTTTTCGTCATTCTGACTTTGTCAGTGCTATGCTCTAATGTTATCCTTTTACTGTCTATCTGGAGCCAGGATAAAAGAGCAATTGCGTCGGATCTCTGATAGCCAGCTTAAGAAGGTGGTATAAATTCCAAAGATCTTCTGGATCAATGTCTACTTGTATCATGTATCATCAAATGAACCTGGAAGAGAGATGCACGATTATGTTTGTTCTTTTGTATTAGCTTATAATAAATATATTAACTTCTGGGTGTATGTGCTAATCTAAATTGTTGTCTTCTGTGAGGTAGTATGCAATATGACAGAGATATGAAGTTTGGAAGTTGCGTCTGAATATCAGTCATCAGCCTCTTAAGCTCATCAATTAAACACAAATTATTCTGCATGATGATCAGTCCACATGAGAATGACAAATCCAAATAGGCCTGATGAAAACATGGTGTTGATTCATGCTCACACAATAGTAAAATGAGATATGAAAAAGTTTAAATTTTACATTAAAATAACAATTTTAAAGGGTAAAAAATATACACAGTGACATATATATTAGAAATAATTGTAAAAAAACTAAGATAAGCAACAAATACAGTACACATTGCAAATAATACTAAGATCTGTAATAAATTGTTAGGTAAATATAGGCATGTATGAATACGGAAATGGATGAAAAGGATACTACCACGTCTAAACACAGAAATGTTCGATGATATTATTTTGTATGGAAATGACTAAACTTTCCATGATAGAATAAATGATGGAAATAAGGAACGGCGAGAGAAAAATTAACAGATTTCTCGCCTAACCTCTGCACATATTACAACGAAGGATGTCGTTGGTTGGGATCTGGATCCTCTCCAGTTAGATGGTAATTGGAGAAGGTCCAATTCTCTCAATAATTACCATCTATATCGCTTTCAATGGATTAGATCATGCCACATAAGGTCTTCATTGTTATCTTGAAAACCACTATTGTCTTGAAAACCACTAGTAAACTTGAAAACTACTATAGTCAAAACCATTGATGAAAATCTTACATGGCGCAATATCACACATTGGAATTGAGATAGACGTGAAGGATTGAGAGAATTAGTCCCTCTCCAATTACTTCCTAGTTGGAGAACATCTGAATCCGGTTGATTTTTTTAGTATGTGGTCACCTCCTCAGAGAACTAAGTCCCCCATTCAGGTTCCAAAATTACAAACCTAATTACTACTTAAGGATGTAAAATTATTGACTTTTAAGAATCTAGAATCATCAGACGCAAAGATATAAAGGAGTAAGAATTGATGCTTTACCTAGGATGAGCAGAACAATACAGGTCTTTCAGATTCACATGCTTCTCTCCTGATGCTACCTGCAGAAAAATAGCATAATCATTAAATTAACAGAATGGAGGAAGGTTTAATCTGCAAATAAAGTATCATCCAAGCCTTGGACGGCTTCAAACAAATAACATGCACACGCGCGCACACACCATCTGTATTCTAGTCTTTCTACAGAAGAAAAGAGGCGCCTGCAACTGATCATTAAGTGATAATCAAGAGATCACCCAGATATATAGACTTGAAGAAGATTAAGAAGTGGAATATGATATGTTCAATGCCAGTTAGGGGACTCGTGTTCAGAGATCCTCAAATAAGACAAAAATTACCCTCATTCTTTTGAATGCAGAAATCTGGTCTTCTCTTTATTTTTCGAACAGAGAACTGAAATATGCTTCCACAAGATACTGTCTCACCTCAATCTGTCTCCCTCGATCAGGAAACTCAAGAACCCTTTAAGCTCTTAAAAGATTCAGCATCACGTACCATCCCCTAGTTCTTCAATTGTTTCAATCTTTCTATCACCTGCTTCATTGATGGCCTAACAGGGAGAGACTCCACAGTACAAGACAATGCAAGCCTCAACATCAAAACCAAGTTCTCTTTCTGCCCAGCTTCCATCAAGGATGGACAAAAGAAGTCACTAGGCCTATCCTCATGTATCAACAACCTCCCCCAGGAGACAATAGTAAACCCATTTCCATACTTCGAGAATGATGAATCAAGAGATCTTTTCCCAGAAATCAATTCAAGAAGCACTACTCCATAGCTATAAACATCAGCCTTACTAGAGACTCTACAAGTAGTTGCGTACTCCGGTGCAACATAGCCAAAAGTCCCAGCAACATTTGTAGTTGCATGGGTCTCATAAACTTCCAATAACCTAGCCAGCCCGAAATCCGAGAGATAGGCATTGAGCTTATCATCAAGCAAGATGTTGCTGGGCTTTATATCTCTATGAACGATTCGGGGGACACAAGAATAATGAAGATAAATCAGAGCTTGAGCTACATCCAAAGCTATCTTGTGAATCACAGGCCAGCCCACATTGTTATTTGACATGTTACGGATGAATGCTTCAAGATTACCACCGGGTAGATAGTTATAAATAAGGAAAGTATCGATTTCTCCCATATGATAACCTATTAGTGTGACAAGGTTCTTGTGACGAATCCTCCCTAGGGTTTTAATCTCCGCGTCGAACTGTTGGAGACCTTGAAATCTTTCCATTGAGAGCCTCTTCACTGCTACTAAAAAGCCCGGGACCAGTTCAGCTTTGTATGTAGCTCCAAAACCACCAGTTCCTATCAAGTTTTGGATACTGAAATTTTTTGTGGCTCTCACTATACTTTCATAGTTTAACTCTGCAGGAGCATTTGAAAATATCACAACCACCTTTTGTTTTAGGCTTGAAAGACGAACAAGCTTCCTCTTTCCTCCAACCAATACAAGGACCAAGATCACAAGAACACAGACTATAACAGAAGCTGAAACAACTGCAGCCACTGTGAATGACTTCAATTTTTTCCCTCCAGCAGCCAATTTTGATGATGGGCCAGTGTGAATAGGAAACCCAGATGGCCCTGTTGAGTTTGAGTTAGGACATGGCTCAAGAAATTTATTGCCTCTGAAAAATTCACATTTGGTTGGACTGTTGAGTTGGGGGATTTCACCAGAGACATTATTGAAAGAAACATCGAATGTCTCAAGTTGGGAAAGTGTAGAGAATGACTGAGGTATCTCGCCTGAGAGCAAGTTGTGATCAAGCAAGAGAACTTCCAAATTTTTCGCACTTGCCAAAGTTTCAGGTATTTTCCCTGAAAGTGAGTTTCTTGACAAATCCAAGACCCTAAGAGAAGTTATCTCACCAAGCTTCATCGGTATCGCTCCACATAATCTGTTATTGCTGAGAAGAACCATTTGTAAGCTGTTAGCCACTCCCATTTCATCCGCAATGTTTCCATTCAAATTGTTTCCTCTCAGATCAAGATAAGCTAACCAACTCAAATTGCCCACATCAGAAGGAATTCCACCGACGAGCTTGTTATTAGCTGCTTCAAACCTCTTCAGCGCCAAGCAAGTTGACAGAACCCCAATGTCACCCGATATCTGATTGTTACTCAAATTAACTGAAAACCCACTTAGATCTCCACATAATCTGAAGAATTCATCAGAGATTGATCCCTTAAACTTATTGTCATTCAAAAACAATCCATATGAAGAATTTTGATCACTTGTTAATGACAACAAAGGCAATGAACCGCTGAAATTGTTCCAACTGAAATCATGAAGAATCACATTGCCATTTCTCTCACCCTGAATAAGATTTCTATAGTATGAGCTCACAAAATTCTCCTCTAAGATCAAATTTTTCAAACAATTCCTCTCCGGAAATCCCTTCAAAGATCCAGACAAAGAATTCCCACTCACATTGAAGTAACCCATACATCCAATTCCCAACTCTTGAGGCACAAAACCCTCCAAATAGTTTGAACTCAAGTCCAAGTATTCAAGATCCCGACAACTAACCAGCCATTGAGGAAACTTACCAGTGATATAATTAAGTCCCAGATTCAAAACCCTCAAGCTACACAAATTGCTTGAATACTTCACCAAGCTTCCATCAAGATTTGATCTTGGAGCCCAAAGAATCTCCAGGCTAGGAATCCCAAGAATCTCCGGCGAGGTTCCACCCACAAAAGCATTGAATTCTTCATCATTTCCCTCCAAATTCGTCAATATTAAAACCGAAAGATTCAAACATCTCCCAATCTCTCTAGGGATCCTATCAGTGAGACTGTTCTTCGAAACATCGAGAACCTCCAGCCCCACGAGCTTCTCCACCTCCGCCGGAATCCTCCCTTCCAGAATATTCCGACGGAGGAGCAGTGCTTTAAGATTCGTACACCTACCGATCTCCGACGGAATCCTGCCCACGAGGAAATTATTAGAAAGGTCCAGAAAGTTCAAATTTTGACAATCTGGGCCGACTCTAATTTCACCAGAGAGTTTATTGAACGAGAGGTCTAGGGTTTGGAGCAACCCCATTCCGATGATTTCGCCGGGGATTCGACCGGAGAGGAAGTTGGAGGAAAAGTCGAGGACTTTTAAGGACCTGAGGTTAATTATACCGTCAGGAATTCGGCCGGTGAAGTTGTTACCTTTTAAGGAGACGTAACGGAGCTCCGTTAAGCTGGTGACGGCGGATGGGATGTTGCCGGAGATGGGAGACGGCGTGACGCCGGTGAGGTTGAGGGAGATCACGTGACCGGAGAGCGGGTCGCACGCGACGCCTGGCCAGTGGCAGTAGTCGGGGGTTGAGAGTGGGTCCCAGGAGGCGAGGGGGGGAGAGAGGGAGGTTTTGATTGAGAGGAGGAGGGAGAGCTCGGACGTTGGGTCCGCGGTTGACGGTAACGGTAACGGGAGGGGGAGGAAGAGGAGGAGGAGGAGGAGAGGTAGCATTTTTTTTACGGCGTTTCGGGGATTCCGTTTGGGTGGGCAAATTACGGGTTTGGCATTGGGAGGAGAGCGGAGAAGGGAGAGGGAAGAGAAAGAGGAAGATATAGAGGGATTTGGGGAAAGATTTAAATTGAACGGAATGATGGAGAAAAAGGATTTTTACATAAGATTATTTAGATACTGGTCACTCAATTTTTCTAATAATGCCATATTAATCCGTCAAATACTCAAAATTGCTCACACATCCCACAAAACATATGGAGCCTTGCGATTTGGCCCCTGAATGATCAAATACTCCTCGGTTAATGTTTTCCCCCCTCATACAGATGGATTTTAGAAGGAACATACACCGAGGGCTATATTGGTCATTCATGGACCTACAACTATTGTCTTTTAAAATTCTCCAAAATCAAATCGCATCATGGTCGAAATCTCAATTCTTTGTGCGAGCCACCAAATGGTGGCTCGGCACTGTGCGAGCCAGTTTGTACTTCCTCGGGTATTTTGGCTCTAACTCTCGCGTCTGATCTCGGGATGAGGTGATTCAATATGCGTTAGAAAACCGACGAAAAGACCTACAATTTTTGTCTTTGACCTTCTCCAGAATCAAATCGAATCATGGCTGAAATCTCAATTCTTTGTGAGAGCCACCAAATGGTGGCTCGGCACTGTGCGAGCCAGTTTGTTTAACCTCGGGTATTTTGGCTCTAACTCTCTCATCCGATCTCGGAATGAGGTGATTCAAGATGCGTTGGAAAGCTGGCAAAGATACCTACAGCTTCCAATGGGCGAGCCACACATGGTGTAGGCGAGACACACATAGTGTTTCGCCCCCTTTTAGGCGAAACACAACTCCTAGCTGAGTTGTTTTATCGTTTTGCGTGTCACGTTGACTCATACGCTTCACCGATTTGCTTCATATATTTCATTAACTTGGAGGTGGCCGGTGGCTGTGTTGGCCACTTGGAACTGGTCCGTGAGCGCGCGGGTCACTTGGAGCTGGTCGGTGAGCACGCGGGCCACTTGGAGCTGGCTGATGAGCGCGAGGGCCACTTGAAGATGGCTGGTGAGCGTACGGGTCACTTGGAGGTGACCGGTGAGCACGTAGGCCACTTGGCGGTGGCTGATGAGCGTACGGGCCACTTGGTTTGCCATTCCGGTGGCTTGTTGCTACGTCATTAACAGTTCGCCGATTCGTTTCATGTGCTTGTCAGCGTCAGATAATCCTCCTTGACTCGAATAATGACATTCATCATATTCTCTCCATGTTGAACTGCATGCGGGAACCTATAGGTAATTTTGACGCCTACAGATACCCCCTCCAAAGTGTTTCAGTCTAGTTTCTTTTATAGAAGAGCCTGAAATACTTTAGATGTGATAGGCCCAACCTTCAGTCGGTGTAAAAAGACCTGTAATTGCCTTCAGTTCTTGACTTCTTCAATTCTTAATCTATTCAGTATTTTATCAAATAGCTAAAATTCTTCTGGCTCTGTGTTTATCGTATGACCGTTGTCGAAGTCTCGAATTAAAACTGGTGTGTTGATTTCTGATTTTAGCTCGTGTCGTTAAGTCGATGTTGAACTGATTATCTTCGTCAGATATTCATATTTGAATTACAGTTGAACTCCCTGGAATTGTCCTTTGTTTCGAAGTTGATCTGAGTCTTGTTTTGGCGAGAATTGACGACGCGTTGACTGACGTTGACTTTGATTGCAACGCGTTGACCGGCATCGACTTTGATTGCAACAAGTTCAAAGTCCTTTGTGGAAACTTTGGCTGGGATTGATGTTCTCCCGGGTGTTCAAGCCGCGAGACCAACTGATGAAGCTGGTGCGTTAGTGACTATCGTGCTTATAGGATTTTTGGCAAACCCTCAGGCATAAATGGGTTTGACGGGCCATTACCGACTATCGTTTGAGTCTGGCTAGCATGCCGATTGTTTAAGTCCGTTCTGCTAGTGACGTTATGCTAAAAGAATGAACTCTCTTAGACTTGATTCTATGATATTGAATACATAGACTTCATCATTTATCGCGGGAATAAACTACCTGATAATGCGTGTTAGGCGCAGACTTGAGGATTTTTAGCAAACCCTCAGCCATCAACGGATTTGATATGCCTTTACCGATTACCATTTGAATCGGGCTTGTATGTGAATTACCTAAATCTGTTTCACATGTAACGTTGTGCTACGAGAATGAACTCTCTTAAACTTGGTGCTATGATATTGAATACATAGGCTTCATCCTTTTTACGAGGAAAGACTAACCAGTAACGCGTGTTAGGCGTAGACTTATCTCTATTTAGGGATTGAGATAACATCCCAGACATGAATCTTGGCATTCTTTTTATAGAGAAAGGTTAAACAACAATGCGTGTTAGACGTTGACTTATCTCTACTTAGGATTCGAGATAAAATTTCTTATGCGTGTAAGGCACGGATTTTAACGTTATTAATAACAACCTGTCACAATATTGAATACGTAGGCTTTTGTCATTTTTACGGTAAAAGACTAATCGACAACGCGTGTTAGGCGCTGACTTATCCCTATTTAGGATTCAGGATAAAATTTCCCATGTATGTAAGGTACGGATTTTGGTGTTATTAATAACGACCTAGCATGATGTTGAATACATAGACTTTCGTCCTTTTGCGGGAAAAGACTAACCGGCAATGCGTGTTAGGCACTGACTTATCCCTACTTAGGATTCAGGATAAATTCCACGTGCGTGTAAGGCACGGATTTTGGTATTATTAATAACGGTCTGTCATGATGTTGAATACATGGTCTTTTATCCTTTTTACGGTAAAAGACTAACCGACAACTCGTGTTAGGCGCTGACTTATTCCTATTTAGGATTCGGGATAAAATTCCCCGTGCGTGTAAGGCACGAATTTTGGCGTTATTAATAACGACCTGCCACGATGTTGAATACGTGGGCTTTCGTCCTTTTTACGGTAAAAGACTAACCGACAACGCGTGTTAGGCACTGACTTATCCCTATTTTAGATTTGGAATAAAATTCTCCATGCATGAAAGACATGGATTTTTGGTGCTACGGTGTTGAATACCTAGACTTGGTCATTTTTGCGAGAACGGACCACCCTGCAGCATGTATTAGATGAAGACTTATCTCTATTTAGGGATCAAGATAAAGTCTCCTATGTGCGTAAGACATGGATTTTGATATTAGAAGGTAGTGTCTTCTCTTGGGACAAAGACGAACCCGATGCTGGAGAGAAAAAATTTTATATTCTATCTTCAGGTGTAAAAGAAATTCAAAGTGGGATCTCCACTTTGAGAATCAAAAACGATTTGGATAAACATAACTGTTGAAAGATTTGATTACCCAATCTGAAGGTGAATTTCTCATTCATCGAGAGGGAACTTCAGTTTTGGCCCTAACTGTAGGAAGGTTTGACCAAGTGGAAGGTTTGAGACGACCCTAACTATAGGAAGGTTTGATCGCTCGATTTGAAAGTGAACCTCTCGTTCATGAAAGGAATCGAGAGAGGATTTTGCCTTTGGTCCTAACTATAGGAAGGTTTGACCAAGAAACAATGGGAGTGGAGATACAACTAACACTAGGAATGTTGACTTGTACAAATCATTCAATGAGTTTTTTAGTGCCAAGGGGCTTGGACTTAACACAAAGGGGTTTGATGATTACCATGGATTAGCAGCTTGAATTTTTGAATATCGTGTTGAGACTTTAACATTGGGAGTTAAGTGCACCAACACAATGGGAGTTTGGATGGACTCAGCCGAAAGAATTTTGGTGGACCCACCGTTAGTTAATTTGATCAGTGAGAGACTTTGTGGTGGAGGGCTATGAAGCATCAAGCACTCTATAGTTACACTATGGGAATTTTGTGAGGAAAGATTGACCGGATGAAGTCATTGAATCTCATAATGACTAAAGAGTGCTTGGAAAATCACAGTGGATGGGTTTTAATCATCTTAGAAATGATTAAATAGCCATAGTAGGAGGTTCTTAATCAAAATTAGGAATGAATTTTTCCAATGACTGGTTTTCACCATGAATAATTGGTTTTGGGTTATCCTTAAGAATACCATGTGTAGTATCATTCCAGAACTTTCCTTTGGAATGCATTAAGGTATCCCACCCCCGGCTCTTTGATGAACCTGAATCCGATTGTATTCAGCCACATTATTAGGTTATCCTTAAGAATATTAAGAGTAATATTCTCTCGGAACTTCCCGTTATTGGAAATAAGGAAAGTTTAACCTTGTATACATATCGGAGGTCGCCTGGTTATTGTAATGACCGTGAACTTTTGATACTAGTTAAAATTATTTTCTGGCATTTTAAAATATTTAATTATGATTTATAAAAGAGTATTTGTATTTTCTCAATTTTCTAGAATTTTCTATGATTTAAAAGTCCAAATTTTATATTTATTTAAATGATTTTAATATTTATAAATATATTTTGCACGGTAAAAATTTCTAGAATTAATCTGTTGTGTTATCAGTACTATTACGTATTATTTTAAATAATACGATGTATTATTATTACTATTACGTATTATTTCGTGTATTATGTTAAATTATTAATTACATATTATTTGTGTAAATTATTGTATTATTTTAATTATTACGTATCAGCTGTCGTATTAGCATAATTGGTACGTTTTATCGCGTAGATAATTATTCTATAATTATTTGATTTTAAAATAAGTAATTTGTAAAACCCCGATAATTTATGAATAATATAATTAATATGTGATTAATTATGATATATGGATATTTAGTACGATAAATATTATTTAATGGTATATGAGTATAATACCATGTGTTTTGAGTATGAATGCGTTCATACATGAGAGAGAGAAGAGTTGAAACATGCACAAATGGCCAAACATATGAGGAGCTGGAAAAGCTCAGTCCGGTCGACCGCCACGGTCGACCGTAGTCCGGTCGACCACCA
>BQKN01066538.1:405628-420885 GCA_022839385.1 Asparagus kiusianus
GTCATGAACAGACTTAATGACATATGTGAGTGTGTTGACTGAGTTTAGGTGGTGAACCAAAGTTTTAATAGGGATTATGATAGTTGACTTAGAAAGAACGAGAAGAGTTGGGATGGGAAAGTCTTTGTTCGCATGATCGAATGTAATTGTTGACTTATCTTCCAGGCTCGCACCAGTGACCTGTTTCGTCCTAGGGTTGGTTTGTTGGACCAAGTGACCTGTTTCGCCACTTGGATCCATGACATGTTTTGTCACCTGAGCTTTGCCTGAGTTCGGACCAGGCCTAGATCGGATTGCGTGTAGTCCTCTAGCTGCTTGTTTCGCAGGATTGGATGCACATAGGGATGGTGAACAATCAGTCTTCCGATAATGCGAACTTTGACCTATTTGAGAGGTGGACCAGTGAGTTTTAGGATGGCTAGTACTTGACCCGGTTACCGTATGTAGTTAGCCTTATGAGTATCATGTTTTAATGATGGATTGCATTTTGATTTTGTTGTATTTCTAGTTGCATGTTCCTTTTGTCATTTCTGTTATCGTATTGTTTTCCGCTTGGGTTTTCATTTGCTCTATTTGTTTTGTGCGATCTTACCGTGTGCCATGCATGCTGACGTACACCTATTTTCTCTGGTGTACATCAAACTTAGAGAAAGGACATGTCCAGCTTGGAGATATGCTAGAGCCAGAGTATTCTCAGCAAGAGTGCCTAGAGGATGGAGCAGAAGAAGAAATCGAAGCTAAGTTATTCCTTTTAGTTTATTTTTGTAGCACTTTCATTTTCTTTTGATCATTGTATTTTTATATCTCTCCAGTATTCAGTTGGATAGTTTTGTACAGGGCATGTTGACCCAAATATTATGTCTTGGATGATATTCATTTATAATATGTATTATTATATTCTTGCTATCTGTGATCGGGGACCTGTGCCTTTGTATTTATTTCTTAACACTTAGCGTATTAGGTTGAAGAAAAATATTTATTTTTATTTATTCTCCTTAATCTAATACGTCGTGGGCTTGTTCACGTTCCGATTCCCGAGTATTTTGGGAATTGGGCCGTGATAGTTATCCTTAAGAATAATATGTGTAATATTTTCTAGGAACTTCTCGTTAAAGGTAGGGAATAGTCTAGCCTCATATACTAGTTGGAGGTTGGGGAAACAGTTTATACTCATACATCCGTTGGAGTGTCGGGGAGCAGCTTAACCTTATATACCTGTTAGAGGAATGGGAGAAGCAGTTTATACTCTTATACTTGTCGGAGTGAACTGTTCTCATTCGGTTCATTTCGGTGTTATGATGCTAGCGTCAACCAAGGCTTGAATGTTGTTCTTGAGAGTGAAGTAGGCCTTGGTAGAATGGAGGATCCTCTTGTGGTACGCACAGTACTTTGGATCTGAAGTGTTATCAGTTTTCTCCTGATTTACAGTAGGTGGCAGCTTGATTTTGTTGTTTTCAAGGAGGTATTTGAAGATAGCTGGAACCTCTTCATCCTTGAAGGAGTACTCTTTTTGGAGTCTCGGATCCGGAGTCCTTCACTACTTCTGAGGTTGCTGTTGTGATGTCTGATTAGTATCTATAGCTGTTGCAGATGCCTTTCCCTTATCACGAGAAGCAAAATTCTAGTTCGGGGGTTAGTCGTCGGTCGGCCTCTTTCAAGCTTTTTTCTTTTGAGAAAGCATTCAGCATGTTCCCTACGTAGTTTTAATTCGTTCCATGTTGTGGATGGCACGACCCCCAGGGCTTACAGCACATCAATGGAGAGATTATTATGCCATGTCTGCCAGATGAATTCCTCTGTGACATGATCCCTGCAATTTATTGCCTTGTTACGAAAGCATTTGATAACAACTGACTCACCATCCTTTTGCTTCTCATCAAAAAGGTCTCCAATCGACACTTCAATGTCATCATCGAAGAAGTTATTGAGGAACGAGCTTTCCATATCATTCTAGCTGTTGATACTTTCTGACTTGAGACGGAGGTACCAATCGAAGGCGGCTCCGCGAAAGGTGCCAACGAATGACCAGACCATCAAAGGTTTGTTGCCGAAGATCACACCCAGGTAGGATTTGAAGTAGATTAGGTGTTGAGTGGGTGAGCCCTTTTCATCGAACAACATGAAGTTAATTAGATTGAACTTTGCTGTATACAGAATCGAATCCCACGCTCTTGGGTAGGGACATGGAATACCCCTTTTCCTCACTTCTTGAGTGGACATTAAGGCATTAACCTTATTCTCCAACTCTTTCATCATCTTGTCCTCGCCTGTATTCTTCTTCAGGCAATCTCAGGGAGGAATAGAAGGACCACCCCCAGCGTTGTCATCCTCGATGGGACCACCCCCAACATTTTGGTCAACAGGAAAGGTATCAACGTTGAGATTTTTATCAACTTCCGATTTTCTATCTACCTGATTGGTAGTATTGCGACGGCTAGATTCACCAATTTGATTTGATAAGGCTTGAATCTGTTGATCATGCAGTTCCCTTATCCGTTGCACAGTCATTTCCATTTTAAATTTGAAATTCTCTTTTTGCTTGGCCAGAGCGTCTTCGAGGATTTTGGCTATTTGTTCAGCGTTGATCATGAACACCTCACGAGATTATCCTATGCTGGACACCGTATAGTCGGAAGCGATCATGGAATTGTCATCTGACGTTTCATCCTCTAAGGAGTCTCCTCTATCCGGTCTAGGTTGTCTAGTTCCTAACCGTAACCAAGAGATGCGATGAGATGCCTCCGATAAAGAGTCAGGGTTGTAACACCTTATAGATTTTTCTTTATCGGCCACATTGATGGTAACTTCTGGAAACTCGTCATCATGACCGACAAATTTCTTCTTGTAGAAGCATCTTGATTTAGATTTGGACACTTCGGTGGAGATTCTTTCGAATACCGAGACCCTCCGTAGAGCAGTCTTAGGGAAGCTACACTATGATAATACTACCTTGATTAACCTCTCACAAGGACAATGAGAGTCTGATTCTGGAATACTTCACTTTCGAGATTTCTTCGTACCCCTAGCCTGATAGTACAACTCATCGACGTTATGGTCGGAGCAACCTATCGGCTGTTGGTTTGAGTCTCCAAGTATAACGTTGTCATTCGACAGACATGTTTTCTTCTGAATGAGTAACGCCTTGTTGGCATTCACAGGAGTCACACGTTTGGGACCGCCCTCGTGAGGGTGCATCCTTAATGGGCTCCTAGTCTTCTGTACGCACCCCTAAGCGGGTGGTTACAGGAATGGTCTTGTTGGGAGGTCGTGTACAACCCCCAGTCTGTGGAACTACTCGGGTTTTGTTCATCGGAGCTTTGTCTCGATCTTCGTATGAAGGATCAAGGCGATCTGCCATCATAATCTTGAATTTTAATAGGTCAACACTGTCGTGGGACTTCACTGAAGGTACGGGAGCAATTGAAACAGGAACGGGGGTTGTCCGAAACTCAAAAATGGCTGCGGAGGCGAGGTGAGTGCTGGCCAGGTTGAGCTGGCTTAGCCATGGCGCGGGCTAGCTTGAGGTGGCTTGTCCTTGGCCGAGCCACCATTGGCTGGCCTGTGAGTTTCGGGTGTCTCGGCACTCGTCCGAATCGCTATTTTGGATTTTGGCCTCCATTCTTGGCGTGGTTTTAGTGGTTTCTTGGCCACCTTGTCCTCCTTCGTGTCTTGTGCCTTTCGTGCTAAGGCATGCGTGCATGCGGCATGTGCACGACGCTTTTGGATGCACTTCTCGAGAGTTGAACGGGTCCTTTTGACACAAACTTATTCATTGGCTAATGGCTTGGAGGAGAGGCCATTTACTTGCTGTTGAGGTGCTTGATGCTCCCTGAACTTCAGATCCACATGATAATGGATCTCGTCAACTGGCTCCAAGTCCTTAGCAAGTTGACGTACGAGGCGTTGGCGTCGCCTCTGACGAGCCCTCTTTGTTAGAATTGGCGCGCCTTCATTAAACAACTCCTGGACTAAAAAGGAGTCGTTGTGATCTGAAATCTCGGCTTTATTGGATGCTGGAGGGGCATTGCGAGGGGATGCCTTAGCAACAATTGTGCGAGAGTCACCCCATGCCTTCTTTGCTGCTGATATCTTCATGTACTTGCGGGACAAGGAATATCTTGAAGAGGATGAGGAGAGGTATTCCTCAAAGTTGGCTTGGTCGAACTCGTACTCGACCTCTGATTTAACCAGGATCTTGATCCATGGTTGCGACACAATAGTCTCCGTAGTGAGACTATTGCCTCCCATTATGATCGCCAGCGTGTTTGCATCAAAAGTTAGTTTATTCATCGTTGAATCTATTATAATTATTTATCAATTACAGATTCAAGAGAGCGTATCTTTTTATAAGATCTCTCGTTACAACGAAAATAAAATAAAAATTACAACTCTCTTAAAACACACGCAACGGATGTTTATCACCCGCTGCTTCGTATGGGATCTTTACTTGTACCAGGGACGTATTAGTCCGTGGACCACCGTGGATCAGATCCGGTTAACAGAAAAGTTGATTAATGCTCTTGTTTTATAAAGGAAATAATCACAGAAGTGATAATCTCGACCAAGCGAGATTACGACTATTCTCAAGATCAAAACCAAGTTTGATCTGGAGGAAAGGGGGAACAAGCCTCAGATCCTTCGAATAGCTTCCTCTTTATGCTGAAGTTCGCTAAGATCTGCTAGCCCTCCTTTGAAATTCATGCTCCACTCTTCAATTTGACAGCACCTCACCTCTGATTTCAGATCCCTACAAATGAAGGCCATAGGCTTGTATTTATAGGCTTCGATTGTAGTATTTTAGGATAAGAATTGATGATTTGACCTCATCCACAATTAATAACCGCTTAGCCATGTTTAGGGGTAGCTTCAAAAAAGTTGGGAGGCTCTGGAATAGAAGAATCTCATGAAAACCATCAAAAAATGCGTTTTCAATGTTTCTGGGCGTGAGCCACCATCTGGTGGCTCGGAACTGTGTGACCCACCAAATGGTGGCTCAGCCTTGGGCGAGTCAGTTCGTATCGTCTTGGGTATTTTAGCTCTAACTCTCTCGTCCAGTCTCAGAATGAGGTGATTCAAGATGTGTTAGAAAGCTGACATAAAGACCTACAACTTTTATCTTTTAAGATTCTCCAAAATCAAATTGTATTATGGCTGAAATCATAGTTCTTTGTATGAGCCACCAAATGGTGGCTCGACACTCTGCGAGCCAGTTTGTACTTTCTCGGGTATTTTGTCTCTAACAGTCTTGTATGGTCTTAGAATAAGGTGATTCAAGATGTGTTGGAAAGCTGATGAAAATACCTATAACTTTTGTCTTTTGAGATTCTATAGAATTAAATCACATTATAGCCTAAATTTTAGTTCTTTGTGTGAGCCACCAAATGGTGGCTCAGCACTGTGCGAGCCAGTTTGTATTTTCTTGGGTATTTTGGCTCTAGCTCTCATGTCTGGTCTCAGAATGAGATAATTCAAGATGCATTAGAAAGCCGACAAAAAGACATAGAAGTTTTATCTTTTGAGATTTTCTAGAATCAAATTGCATCATGGCCAAAAACTCAGTTCTTTATGTGAGCCACCAAATGGTGGCTCGGCACTGTGCGTGCCAGTTTGTTTAACTATAGGTATTTTGGCTCTAACTCTCTCATCCGATCTCGGAATGAGGTGATTAAAGATGCGTTGGAAAGCTGGTGAAGATATCTACAATTTCCAATAGGTAAGCTACACATTGTGTAGCTAAGACACACATGGTGTTTCGCCCCCTTTTGGGGTGAAACACAACTCCTGACTGAGTTGTTTTGCCGTTTTGCGTGTCATGTTGACTCGTACGCTTCACCGATTCACTTCATGCATTTTATTAACTTGGAGGTGGCTGGTGAACGTGTTGGATACTTGGAGCTAGACGATGAGCGCGTGGGGCACTTGGAGCTGGCCAGTGAACACGTGGACTACTTAGAGCTGGTTGATGAGCGTGGGGGCCACTTAGAGATGGCCGGTGAGCGTGTGGGCCACTTGGAGGTAGCTATTGAGCACGTGGGCCACTTACCGGTGACTGATGAGCGTACAGGCCACTTGGTTTACCATTCCGGTGGCTTGTTGCTACGTCATCAACCGTTCGCCGATTCGCTTCATGCGATTGTCAGCGTCAGATAATCCTCCTTGACTCGGATAATAATGTTCATTATCTTCTCTTCAGCTCGAACTGTGTGCAGGAACCTATAGGTAATTTTGATGCCTACACCTATACTAAGTTACATAAAAATTTTATTGATTTGAAAAGCAAACATGTAGAACTTAAATCCGATCATAAGAAGTTAGCTTTCAAATTTGATATTATTATTTAAGAAAATATTTTACTTATAGGAAACAATGATATATTGAATTTGGAAAATAAAAATTTGACATCATCTATAGCTAGCTTAACTCATGAACAAAATAATGTTATATTAGAAGTAGAAGCTAGTAAAACACAATTGGTTATTCTTGTAAATGATTATGTTTTTTTTACTTCTAATAACAATGCTTGTATGCATAATGATGAGTTGAATCATATTAAGGATCGCATATCATCTCTTGATTCAACCCTTGTTTCATGAATTGATAAAGATAAGAAGCTTGTGGATATGTGTGATAAGTCTCATGCTACTACTTCTAAACATCCCGTACACCATGCACACATATATAACAAAATTTACAAGTGTTCTATTTGCGACCGTAAAGACCATTTAGCTAAATTTTGTTATGATACATGTAAACCCACAAAATCTAATGTTCCTAGTACATCCCATCAAGCTTCATCATCATGTACACATGCACATGCACACACACATAATGACCATCATAAACATGCATATGTGTTCAAATATGATTTTTGTGGTCGTTTTGGTCATTTGACCAAATTTTATTTTGATTTGAAAAGAGTTTCCCATTTGTAAAACAATTTTAAAAAAAATCTATTTTTGCAAATGAGTTCTGTGCACAATTAATTGGTCAACTCAAATCATTTCAACCTTTTTATTGCACAAATTGTAATCGTAAAGGTCATTTATACAATTTTTATTATGACCGTATCGGTGCACAAAATGCGCCCAAAAGGGATCATAACCCTAGGATTTTGAGCTTTAATGATAGGGGTCATGTCCCTAGACTCTTCGGTACCAAGAGTAATTGGGTACCAAAGCTTATTTGATCTGTAAGAATAATCTTTTTTAATTTTTAGTTTTTCATGATCTTAAAGATGATTTGAGATTTTATAAACAAATTGTAAACAAATTTTAAAAAAAATCTTTAAAAGAAAGTATTTGTTTTATATTGTTAATAAATTAAGAATGATTTTATTTGGTTTTTCAAAAATCCATAGTTCATGATTCTCATATGTTGATTTTATTTGGTTTTTCAAAAATCCATAGTTCATGATTCTCATATGTTTTTGTATTATTGGTTTGAACTATATAGTTTTTGGTATAAACAATATGTTTGTGTTTATGGATTCATTATAAAACAATTTTATGTGTTTGCGTTTATGGATTCATTATAAAATAATTTTATGATTACATTTTATGTGTTTGTGTTTATGGATTCATTATAAAACACTTTTATGATGATATTTTATGTGTTTGAGCTTATGGATCATCTACTTGTGCTTTATAATGTATTCTTTATGTGGATTGATCAAATTTTATAAAGAAGATTTTATTCATTGATCAATCATCATTTTTAGATATATTCCTTGTTTTAATTTTGGTGGGAGGTTTATATTTGAGCAACCCCCCCCCCCCCCCCCCCCGCGGGTTTATTGGGTGTTTATTTCCTAAATCATATTTACCGGGTGCTAAAAGTTTTTATATGGGTTGGAACAAGCTTAAGAGCTTGATATGTTACCTCTCTTGTTTTCTTATCAAATATGACAAAAATTAATATTGGTTTGTTTTTTATGACTTGGATTTTTATTTATGAGTTCATATGAGTGATTTATTTTTTATTTAGACTTTCATGATTGTCATGATTTTCATGGTTCTCATATTTTTGTCTTCATTTAATTTTTTTTTTATGATTGTCATGTTCTTTATTCTTTTGGTTTCATAAATCTATTTATATAGTATTTTTATGTTTGTGTATTGAGACACACCTTTTCATATTGATATATTTATATGTGTTCTCATGGTCTTATTGTATGTGAGTTATGATTAGCATATTTTTTATCTATGCTTGCTCATATATGTTTGCCTTCGTCATCATTGCATATATTTCATTAAGGCTTTCTGATAGGGGGAGTTATTCCCTATTATTTGTTTTTATACTCACCATGCTTATAGGTAGGGGGAGCTTTCCTTTCCAATTTCTTTTATATTCCCACTTTTGATGTTGCCAAAGAGGGAGAAATATGTGAGTATATAGTATTTTTTATTGATTTTATATCATATTGATAAATTGTTTGTCATCATAAAAAATGGGGAGATTATTGGCCTTTTTTGTTTCCCATTTGCAAAACAATTGAAGACCAATTGTTGGCATATATATATATACGCGTTTTCGTTTTATAGATTTCAAGCTTATATATGAAACAAATATACTTAATTATATATATATACATACATGTTTCATATTTATCATTTTTTGGTTTTGATAAACTATGTGTTTAGTCACATATACATGAATCAAATACGCGTATATAAATACATATTCATGTTTATATATGCTTAGTGTAATTTCATTAAAATCAAGTTTTGATTATCATGTTTATTATTTTGAAAGATTGCAAAATATGTGTATTTTTTATGAAACATTGTATTCTTGGTTTATGGACTTAATAACAATAGCTTACATATTTTCCTAAGTCTATAAACTCATTCAAAAGTTTTTAAAACATTGTTTAAGTCATTTTATCAAAAACATGTGTTGTTGTGTTTTTATGTTTTGGACTATTTTGAAAATGATGAGTTTTCATAATTGGGAAGTGCAATTTCAAATTTTCTTTTTATAACATGTTCATTATCATGTTTATAAATATTTCACAAAGTTTTATATTTTTTAAAATTTATTTGCTATTTTTAAAAGAGGTTTGAAAATCAGATTTACTGTTCATTTCAGGCTGATAACCTATTATCAGTCGACTGATGGATTTTATCAGTCGACTGATGAACTCGTCTGGAAAGTCCAAAAGTTTCTATTTTTATGACTGATAAACTATCAGTCGACTAATGAGTTTACTAGTCGACTGATGATGTCTTCAGTCGACCGATGAGCTGTGAGCTGTCTATAACGGTCAGCTCATCAGTCGACTGATATTGTTCATCAGTCGACCGACGGTCTCTAATGGTTAATTTTTTTAGATTTTTAGGTTTCCGTTTTGGGGCTTGTTTTATGATCCTATATATACCCCATACCTTCTAACTTCTGAGGATAATCAAGAAGAGTTTTAAACAAGTTTAAAAGAGTGTTTAAGTTTTTTTAAGTGTGTTTTACAAAAGTTTATGTGAAGTGGTTTTCACAAGAGCAAGAGAAGATCATCAATTTGTGTTTGGGCTTCCATTTCATCTCTCTCTCTATCTCTCTCTCTCTCTTGTCTTCATTGGAGAAGTTTTCTAAATTCAATCTCTAGCAATTTATATGTTTGATTATCATTTTCATAAGCTAGATTTTTATATTGAGTTTAGTTTGATTTTATTTATACTATTTGTTTACACACAACCTGTTATAGGATGGCTAGTTACATGACTTGTTACTAGTGGGTCGGTGTCGCCACTAGGGTTGGTTGTTGGATCAAAGTGAATCGGTGTCGTCACTTTGGTTAGGATTTATGAATTCTTGTGAGATGTATGCCAGCTGTATTTCTTTTCATACATAGATCGGGATTAATATTTAATTATCTACAATTTGAGACATATGGTATATACATGAGGGTTTCCTTGTTTGGATTATTTCGCTCGACGTACTACGTCTCTTGTTGTAGATTTTTAAGTATTAATTCCATCTATTGTATGACCTTGTTGCTTGGATTGTTTCTGATCGCTACCTGCATGTTCTCGTTAATTGGTTGATTTTTTGACTCTTCGGATTATTAGTATTCCAGTTGCATGCCTCTATCGTTATTACTATCATCACATGTTCTATTTTTATTTCTGTTATCGCATTGACCACGCATATATTATCATTACTGTTATTGTATTTGTTCCTACCTTGGGGGATCTTGCCGTGTGTTATACACGCTGACGTACTCTTATTTTCTGGGTGTACGTCAGATTTAGGAGACAGACAGCCTCAGTTCGGAATCGTACAGGGGCCAGAGGATTCTTAGCAGGGGTGTCTTGAAGAAGGATTCTTCCATAGTAGTAGTTGGACATTAAAACTCTTTTACCGTACTTTTCTTTAGTTGATGATGGATTTAGTATTTTAACATTATTTTCTTTATAGACTATGTATTTCTTATTTCCTAGTTAGACTATTTTGTAATAAGGGTA
This sequence comes from Asparagus kiusianus, assembly GCA_022839385.1. Taxonomy (NCBI): domain Eukaryota; kingdom Viridiplantae; phylum Streptophyta; class Magnoliopsida; order Asparagales; family Asparagaceae; genus Asparagus; species Asparagus kiusianus. Next base: position 416,086 of record BQKN01066538.1, read on the forward strand.
TGTTGGACCCATATTTTATGTCTGGGATGATTTACTGTGATGATATATCTATTCCTTATTCTGAGTTGTCTTTATATTCTTGCTATTGTGATCAGGGACGTGTGACTTCGTATCGTATTTATTTCTAGACGCTTAGCATATTGGATTGAGAAGAAAAAAAATGATAGTATATGTTTCTTCTCAATCTAATACGTCGCAGGCTTGTTCACGTTCCGATTCCCCTGTATTTTGGGAAGCGGGGCGTGACAATATTATCCAAGAATGTGATAAAGTAGTTATACTTAAGGATAAGATCGAATCGGTCGTTCTTATCCGAAAATGGAGGTCCCGAAGCCTATAAATACAACCCTAGGGCCTTCATTTGCAGGGATCTGGAATTCTCTAGCATTGGCAAGGCCCTACTAAATCAAAGACAGAGGAGCATGAATTTAAGAGAGGAGGAGGAGATCGGATCGAGTTCTTCGATATAAGGAAGAGGAGTTCGTCAGATCCTTAGCCCGGTTCCTTCCCTTGAGATCGTACCTAGTTGCGATCTTGAGAAGAGTAGTTATCTCGCTGTTTGTGGAAAATTTGAAGTAAAAGAAGACAATGAAAGAAAAATTGATTTGTATTCTCTCAAAATCGATTACAATTTGGATTCTGATTACAAAAGAGAGGAGAATGAATTTGATTCTCCCCTTTGTTTAATTCTGGGTTCTTCACGGTGGCGATGGAGTGTCTCCCTCGAATGCCCGCGTCGAGTTTGCTCTCCGTTGACGATCCGAACGTCTTGATTCACTGGAACGTGGTCTTCTCCTCACGATTTGACGTTGTGAAGAACTTGCGTGGCAAGTTTGAAACTCTGACCGAGTTTAGAAGAACTTGCAGAGCAAGTTGGAAACTCTGGACGAGTTGATAACTCAGATCGAGTTTAACTCTGAACGAGTTTGAACTTTTGAAAAAGAGTTGATTAGAACCAGAAGTTCCGTTAATAAGCCAAGGGAATGCTCCAAGGACTTTGTTGCTACAGAAAGCTCCAAGATGCCCGATCAAGGATCCTCAAAAAGTCAACCAAAAAAGAGCCCCCGAACTCAGTTGAGTTTCCCACTATTTATAAGGGATTTAGGGGTGTAACCGCCCCCTTAAATCTCTCCTTAATGAGGGTTTAATGGGGTATAACTGCCCCCCATAAATCTCTCCATGATAGGGTAGTGATCCCCTTAAATCTTGGGGAGAAAACGGATCTGGAACTGTTCCAATCGTGCTTGAACGAGTCAAATGCTGAAAACAACGTTCTGGGCTCGAACTGTGCATTTCTAAACCTGAAACGCAGAGTTAGGCCTATTTTAGGCTGAAAACGCACAGGTCGCGCTGCGTAGAGATGAACTCTGTGTTTTGGGCTGAAAACGCACAGTTAGGCCTGTTTTAGGCTGAAAATGCACAGTTGGCGCTGCGCAGAGATGAACTCTGCGTTTTGGGCTGAAAACGCACAGTTGGGCCTGTTTTAGGCTGAAAACACACAGTTGGAGCTGCGCAGAGAGGAACTCTACGTTTTGGGCTGAAAACGCACAGTTGGGTCTGTTTTAGGCTAAAAACGCACAGTTGGCACTGCGCAGAGAGGAACTCTACGTTTTAGGCTGAAAACGCACAGTTGGGCCTGTTTTAGGCTGAAAACGCACAGGTCGCGTTGCGCAGAGATGAACTCTGCGTTTTGGGCTGAAAACGCACAGTTGGGCCTGTTTTAGGCTAAAAACGTACAGTTAGGCCGCACATAGATGAACTCTGTGTTTTGGACCTAGGGTGCAGAGTTGATTTCTGCATGAACTCTGCGTTTTGATGTTATATCACAAGGATAACCACTGCGTTTTGAGGTTATAACGCTGGTTCGACCCGTGCGTTTTGAGGTTATAACGCTGGTTTGACCTGTGCGTTTTGGCTCTGTAATGCAGAGACGAACCTTAGGCGGGCTTGGCGAGCTTCAGGCTAAGTCCAATGTTCTGACGAAGTCCAGTCTTGCAGACGGACTTCAGAACATAACTTGCTGCGTAGAACAGGTCATAACTTTCAAACCGTAAGTCGGAATTAGACGAATTATATATGAAAATCGGCTATCTCGACGAGACGGAGCCGACCAAACCGACCCCAAAGGGTTCGGTTTGCTCTATCAGTTTTGCAAAATTCCTTACGGTTTGAGAGATATCTGCATTTTAATATGAAGAGACCGTCAATTTGTAGTCTCTTTTGCTAGAGCTTTGCACAGATCGTCATCTTGTAATCTTCGTCTTGGCTTCTTAAAATATGAGAGTCGTCAGATTGTAACTCCCGATGTTGATTGTGAAGGCTGTTGAATTAGGGCTTTCATTAGTTGTTGTGAAGGTCGTCAGATTGTAACCTTCTACGTGAAAGTCCTCAAATTATAGCCTTCTGGAAGTCGTCAGATTGTAACTTCCATCATCGGTGTTTGATAGGAGATCAACTATCTATTGTGATTTTTAGATAGCCTACACTCGCTGTTACCGAGATAATTGCTTCGGTTTCTTAATTCCTACACAAATTAACAAAACTCCGGATTGATCTGATCACTTGGTAGTCCACATATATTAACGTCCCTAGTACAGGCAAAGATCCTACGCAAGCAGTGGTAGATAAATGTCTGTTGCGTTTGTTTGAGAAGAGTTGTAATTTTCTTTATTTTATTGTGTAGGGAGAACTTATAAAAAGATTAGACTTTTAAACTTATTATATTGACTAATACTGTAATAAGTTACACAATAAAAACATTAACTTTTCACCCAAACAAGCTGGCAACCACAGTGGGAGCCAACAGCCTTACTACCAAGGCTGTTGTGCCACAACCGACGATCAAAATCCTCATGGCTGAAGAGGTCGAATACGAGTTCGACCAACAGAAGTTCGAGGAGTATGTCTCCTTCTCCTTCTCCAGATCCGCCTCTCTTCGTAAATAAAGGAAGGTCTCCTCCTCCCGAAAGATCTATTGGTCTTCAGATTTGAAGACCCAAGAAGACGATCTCCCCGCTACCGCTCCTGTAGTAGCACCTCGCAACGATCCGCCAGCGTCCGATGAAACCAAAGCCGCAGATCTGGACACCACCTCCATTAAGGAGTTGACTGCTGAATGCGAGCCAACTTTATCGAAGAGATCTCATCAGAGGCACCGCCAACGTTAAGGTGTTACTCATCTGTGAAGAATTATGTTAGATGGCTAGTTTCGGGTAGATTTTATTGTGTAATTTTGTAAGCCTACTAAATCGAGTTGTGTTTCAGGTGAACATTAGTTATAGTGAGGAAGCCTTTTGTAAGAAGGAAAAGCGGACATCGAATTTCTATCCAAACCACTATAAAATCTTGTGTGTTCTCTACTTTGTTATTAGTTTAGTTTTTCTCTTCTATTTTGATCTTATTTCCGCTACAAAATTTATGTTTTAGCGAAAATCTATAGCAAACCTATTCATCCCCCCTCTAGGCTTGCATCTCAGGTCCAACAAGCATAAGCTTGGAAAGGAAATGCTTTATACTTACACTAAAATTTACATTTGGATGTCTCTCGATAGTTTGGGTACCAAAAACAAATAACGATCATAATATTCAATTGTTCGAGCTATTTCTAACAATAAATTAACTAACAATAACATACCCTTGTCTCCTTTTGTTCATCCTCACTATAGCTAGGGTTGGGTAGGGCTAGGCTACACCTATGAATCAGCCCGATCGGGTTCATGTTCGGGCCAATTCTGGACAAGGTCGAGCATGACTGAATGGGCTAGCTCAAAGGCTCTGACCTCAAGCTTAGGGCTAGACCCAGCCCAACACCCAACACACAACTCGCCTAGGGTCAGGCTGGGCCAGACCCAACCCATGCCTGAACGGTCTTTTTTTCCATTTTTTTAAATCTTCAACTAATAATAATCTGATGACAACATGAGCATTCACATTAGCAAACTTCATTCTTTTCTTGTTTATGCAATAGGAATGGATGAGATCCATCAATCTTAAAATTAAGGAGCCCTTACATGCATGCTTGCTTTTGGATTTGGTAGGTAATGTGTATGTGTTCCAATTTCTTATTATTGCTATCAATACTTATGCATCTGCATCATTTTTTTCTAAATGACTACCATGTTATACTGATTGTGGGTGCACAATAAGCGACTATGTCGCTGCTATAGAGAGAGAGGGGGACAAGAGAAAGAGAGACGAAGGGTAGTAATGGGCCAGGTTAGAGTGGAAGAGAACGCTTTAAGGAGAAAATTAAAAATTACAGACAATTTGGGAGTTCAATATAAAAAAAAAAAATCATAATAACCCTAGCCAGACCGAGTCAATAGTGGATAGACCAACTATTTGTCTCAGGTTTAGAACAAAGCCCAACCGAGCTCACGACTTGGTCCAATTGTAGATCAGGTTGGGCTCAGCGTAGCCGATGCCTGGCCGGGTCTTAAACCATGGTAGACTTGTCAGCTTGGCCCATAGTTTGAACTGGCACGTGCCCATTGTAAGCATAACATGATGAACCATTTGAAGCTTTGGACAATGAGAACTTCATGAAGCAATCTTTTCTTGTAAAAAATTGAGTCAAAGTTAAGAATTGAAGATGAAGATGACGAAGAAAAATAGAATGAATGATACTTAATAAGAAGAAAGAGGTATAAAGAGTTATAATTAATATAATATTTGAGAGTAAATGATGCTTAAATTAGTCACATGTGTAGCATGTGGGAATATTCCTACGACTGCTTGACAGAATATAGCAAATTGCACCTTATTTTTTACAACTTAGTGTATATGTTTGCTCCATTTTGA
>BQKN01066538.1:421285-443859 GCA_022839385.1 Asparagus kiusianus
CATTCTCCCTTTAAAAGAGGGAGTTCTAGAAAAACTTGTGTTTTTTTATATGAAACAATAGGGTAGTTAAGTGAAATTTAGCTTATTTGGTTAAGATGAATACCACATTTCAACTTGGACTTTTTTCTTTCTGTGTTTCTAGTTATATCCTTCTCTAAGTTACATTTAAGCCTAAACTCATTTCTTTAAACTCATTTAAATGTCAAAGGATAACGCTAACAATACTACATTATTCTGAACTATTTTTTTCTATTAGAAATAAAAGCGGGATGACAATTAGTAGCAGAGCTACATATAGAGAAGTGCGAATGAACATCTTCTACTAAAATTATCTTGCTGTTGAGATCAAGATTGAATATTGCTTGTTGTTAGTTATTGAGCTTTCAACCTCATGGGTCCTAGTTCCACCACTGATTGATAATCAAAATTTATGAGTCCTAAGAATCTTATACTTCTATTTTTTAAGTACAAAAACACTTTAGATCATGCAAATATCCCCCATCGAGTTTTGAATATACCTATAATAGTTACATAACATGTGAATATTGTCCTAACTTGTACTTAGATTTCTCCCACTTGATACTTTAGACACATAACTATTAAAGTTAGTTTATTTAATTTATTAAATATTAGTTCTAGATCTAATTTATTATATTTTTAATTATCATGACATGTATCTTAAAAAAAGGCTCGTCTTGTTAAATATAATTAATTTTTAACTTAATTGCAAATAGACTTTAATTAGCTCGTTTAGCTAAATCTGAATACCCATTAATGAAATATAACTAACATCTTCATCTCTAATCAAATAGAAATCTATAGTCTACTGTATCTCTTTCCATGAAAAAAAAATCATAAAAGAAAGAAAAGAAAAGCAAACTGGGAAAAATCTGGAAGGAAGAAAAAGACCCATGATAGGTGTGACTTGATGAAGACCAAAGCAAAAGCAAAAAAATACTGCCCCCACTAGTCCACTGGTCCCGACTCCACCTAGGGCTATCCAAAAAGCCCGCAGCCCGGGTCCGGTCCGGTGCCCGGCCCGGGCCCAGCCGGGCCGGGTTCTGGCCCTGCCCGGGTTTTGCCCAAACACCCGGGCAAAACCCGGGTCCGGGTCGGCGCGAATGCACCCAGTCCGGACCCGACCCGGGCCCGGAACAGTTATGGCTCCGGCCAAAAGCCGGGCCGGGCGGCCCGGGCCCGGGCACGGACCCTGTGGCGCTCCTGGGTTCACACAAGCCTGCAGTCCAAGGTGAAACCAAGAATGTCAAACCTGACATGCACCACACCGTGCAATAACATGTTTCACCATCACAATTACTATCTCTCTAGTAGAGTCAATAACAGGTGTAGGTATAAAAGCAAGTAAAAGATTATACAAGAGTCAACTGATGAAATAATAGAGAAATTAATATTCCATCATTTACCATACTGAAAAATAAGTCAATGTCTGAAATGAATAAACTGGAGTTCTCAATGAACCTCAAATACAAAATGTCTGAAATAAAGGAAATAAGGCACAAAACCTTTACAACTTCTAGAATAAACTCCCAAAATGTCTAAACAAAGTCTATTGTGGAGCTCAAAAGAAAAATATAACTATGATAGCATAGCTGAAGCTAGAGTGCCTCGCCATCAACCTGCGACTCTTCGGACTCCTGGCTCGTTACCTGAAAGGGGGAGGGACAACGAGCGTCAAAGCGCTAGAGAGCAACATCACAACCAACCCCAAGGGAAAAGGGCTTGTTGTATACAGAAAATACAGTTATAGCATATATATATATATATAATCACAAATCCTATTTAGGTAATTACAATGTAAGCATAAGTACGTCGAGCGAAATAATCCAAACAAGGAAACCCTCATGTATATACCATGTAGCTCAGATTGTAAGTACCTATATATAAGAGGATTTTAGTATTTAGGAAGTTACAACACGAGCATAGGTACGCTGAGCGAAATAATCCAAACAAGGAAACCCTCGTATATATACCATGTATCTCAAATTGTACATCCCTAAATACCAAACCCAAAATCTAATGCAATAAACATTAATAAAAGAAGGCAAACTCATCTCAGACTAATTACAGTGTCGTGTCACAACTCGTATAAATGTCGTGTCCAGCCCATGCAAGTATAGGTGTTAACTCTCAAGGTCTAAACTGATGTAGTAGATTTCCAACACATGGACTGCATATGTAAACGGTCCAACACATGGACTGAAAGTGATAAGTGTCCAACACATGGATTACACATCATAATTACCCAACACATGGACTAGATGAGTTATATGAACAGGTGAATATACCATAATTTCTCACGTGTCTCAGTGCACAAACCTAAACTCGTGTTCGCATGACATCTCGCGTGTAAGATACAGATTATACATAAATTTCTAATATTCGTCATTCGAGGCGACTCCTTGTCCATATTAAGCACGCAGCAATAATAAACATAAACAATTTCAGTTAAACTGAAATAACTCAAACAGATTCAAACTAAAGAAGTACAAAAAGAAGAAAAAACTCCTCATCAGTCGACTCATGAGTCGACCAGACAAAGCACACAAAAACTGAGATTTTCCCATCAGTCGACTCATTGGTCGACTCATCAGTCGACTCATAAGTCGACTCATGAGTCGACTCATTGGTCGACTGAGCAGAAAATCCTCAGTTTCCTGTTTTCAATGATTTATCTGCAAAAACATTAACTAAAATTCTCTTTAATCCTGTCCAGCAATATGATTCCGATTCTAGCATATGTATATCAACAGAAACGAAAGATTTACATGTAATATTCTATATTAAAACCCTAAACATATTTATTCATGTTTGAAAAAGTATTGAAACCATTAAATCACAATAAAACCCATGTTTAAACCAATTCCAGGTCTGGATCTAAAAACAAATTCGTTTGTGAGCTTTATAAACTGAAAACATTCGATTTTCAAATCATATACTATAAAAATCTATTTTTTATACACAAATAGTGATTTAGGCTCAATAAAACCGAAATAAAACTAAATAAAACCATACAAACAGTGGGTGTAGGATTTGGCGAGAAGTTACTCGCCTCTGATGAGCTGCAAACTCCTGAATCCGATGAGAGGACGATTCCCTTCGACAGCACCACAAAGATCCATCGAAAAACTCCTCCAAAATCACCAAAACGAACTAGGGTTTGAGGGGAGAGAGGGGCTAGGGTTTCTCTGAGATTCTGATGGGTTTTTAGGTTGGTTTTGGGTAAAATAGAATATATATATATATATATTACGGTTAAAACCCGAACAAAACCCAACCAAACCCGCAACTAAAAGAAAACCCGAAATCAGCCCGTCAGTTGACTCATAGGTCGACTCATTAGTCGACTCATTAGTCGACTCATCAGTCGACTGAGCAGACACTAAATCCAGATTTCGTGCATGTTTTGCTATTCAGCAAAAACCAACGCACAAAACTCTATGAATTCACACTCATACATATACTGACTTGTTATCAAGTATATCTATGACCTTAAGTCATTTATCACAAATAGAATTATTTATTCACTAAAAATTCATATATACTTCTAACAAAAATACGGGGTTCTACATTCTTCCCCCCTTAAAAGAATTTTGTCCTTGAAATTCAGAAAGCATATTCAAACAAATAGTATCACTCTAGACGAGCACAAAATGATATTCATATTTAAAATTCTAGAATGACTATATTCCCACTCAACTCTTAATCATATGGAACTAGTATGTCGAGCGAAAAATCCAAACAAGGAACCCCCCATATATATACCATGTGTTCCAAAAGATTAAAAATTGAGCGGAAATATCCTCATTCTAGGGTTAAATCTAAATATAATCACACAAATACTCATGCACATAAATCAATTTACTTCCTCAATAAATGCAGAAAGTAGCGCTACATATTATCTTCGCGCTCTCAGAAAAATCATCTTCGATGCCTGCACTTAACTATCTAAAATGTAAATACCCCCACTTAACTCCTAACTAAATGGAACAAGTACATCGAGCGAAAAATCCAAACAAGGAACCCCTCATATATATACCATATGTTCCAAGTACTTAGGAGATAAGTGGTAATACCCTCATTTTAGTGTTAAGTATAAACTTCGCCACAATTGAATCTATAAGCCATATATAAATCATACAAAAAGCTTTAATTTACCTGCTCAAACATGTGTGGACAGTCGTGACGCATGTCCTCTTCGCGCTCCCAAGAAATCTCCTCAACGCCTCTTCGGTTCCACCGAACTTTCACTAAAGGAATCACTTTGTTTCTAAGCCTCTTGTCCTCCCTGGCAAGAATACCGACTGGAATCTCAATAGGAGTCAAATCCTCTTGAAGCTCAATCTCTGGTGCATCCAATACTCACTGTTGCTCCTCATCATGAAAGTGTTTCTTGAGTATAGAAACATGAAATACATTGTGTATACTAGACATCAATGCTGGAAGATCTAGTCTGTATGACACAACTCCAACGCGCTCCAAAATCCGGAAGGGTCCAATATACCTCGGTGCAAGCTTTTCTCGCCTCCCGAATCGCTAAACGCCTTTCATAGGCAATACATCCAGCATAACTGCATCTCCAACTTAAAACTCCAAGGGTCTTTGTCTTTTATCCGCATACCTCTTCTGCCGACTCTGGGCAGCTAGAATCCTCTCTCTGATCAAGGCTACCTTCTCAGTAGTCTGTCTCACTAGCTCTGGTCCAAGCATTAAGCTATCCTCTGGCTCTGCCCAACATATCAGTGATCTACAAGGTCTCCCGTACAATGCCTCATAAGGGGCCATACCGATCGTCGCTTGATAACTATTGTTATAAGCGAACTCTATCAGTGGAATATGCTCCTCCCAGCTACCCTGAAAATCAATGACACAAGCCCGCAACATGTCCTCTAACACCTGGTTCACCCTCTCCGTCTGACCATCTGTCTGTGGGTAGAAAACACTACTGTAAGATAATCTACTGCCGAACGAATCCTGGAAACTCTTCTAAAAATGCGAAGTGAACACTGAACCTCGATCCGACACGATCGTGTCTGGAACTCCATGAAGTCGAACTATCTCCCGAATAAATATCCTCGCATATGCCTCGGCGGTATAAGTAGTCCTCACTGGAATAAAATGGGCTGACTTCGTCAACCGATCCACAATCACCCAAACTGAGTCGTTCCCCTTCTTCGACGTCGGCAACCCTACAATGAAATCCATTGAAATGTCCGCCCAGTTCCACTCTGGAATGGGTAAAGGCTGAAGTGTTCCTGCTGGTCTCTGATGCTCTGCCTTCACCTGCTGACAGGTAAAATACTTAGCCACATATTCTGAAATCTCTCTACGCATACCACTCCACCAGAAGTGTCTCTTCAAGTCATTGTACATCTTGGTGGTTCCTGGATACACTGTATACTGAGTACGGTGCGCCTCATTAAATAACTCCATCTTCAACTCTGCACTGGCTGACATAACCAATCTACCCTTCATCCGTAGACCTCCATCTGCTCCAATGGTCCAATCGGCCTTAGGCTCTTTGGAAATCTCCTCCTTTCGGATTTGAATCCAAGAGTCTTCCAACTGAGCTCTAGCTCCTCTGGTACTCCAAGATGGCTGAACTGACACTGCTCCCAAAAATGCACTGGCTCCACCAATCTCGGGTCTGCAATCAAACTGGCTAAGAGTAATAAGATCTCTATACAATGAACACCTCAAAGACGAAACTCGATGTCGACGCTTTCTACTCAAAGAATCTGCTAGGACGTTCGCCTTCCTAGGATGATACTAAATCGCGAACTCGTAGTCCTTGATAAACTCAATCCATCTCCTCTGTCTCTGGTTGAGTTCCTTCTAAGAGAAAAGATATTTCAGACTCTGGTGGTCTGTGAACAACTCAAACTACACTCCATACAGGTAGTGCCTCCACGACTTCAATACAAATACCACTGCTGCTAACTCTAAATTATGAGTTGGATAGTTCTTCTCATGCACCCTCAACTACCGTGATAACGCTACTACCCTCTGAGCCTGCATTAATACACCTCCTAAGCCTACCAAGATGCATCTGTGTAGACGACGAATGTCCTGTCGCTACTCAGAATAGTCAGAACTGGTGCTGAAGTCAACTTAGTCTTTAAGATATCAAAGGCCTTCTGGCACTCCACACTCCAAATGAACTGTACACCCTTCTTCGTAAGGCGTGTAAGTGGCATCGAAATCTTCGAGAAGTCCTGGATAAACTTCCTGTAATAACCTGCTAATCCCAAGAAGCTACGAATCTCCATCACCATCTTCGGTGGTTCCCAATCAAGCACTACTGTAACCTTAGCTGGGTCTACTGATATGCCCACTCTGCTGATGATGTGGCCGAGAAACTTGACATCTGAAAGCCAAAACTCGCACTTGTTAAACTTGGCATATAACTGATGCTCCTCCAAAGTCCTCAAAGCTAATCGGAGATGCTGCTCATGATCTACCTCTGATCTCGAATAAATGAGGATGTCGTCGATGAAAACAATCACGAACTGATCTAAGAAGGGATGGAAAATCCGGTTCATCAAGTCCATGAATACCGCGGGTGCATTGGTCAGTCCAAATGGCATGACCATGAACTCGAAAGATCCATATCGAGTAAGAAAGGCAGTCTTAGGGATATCCATCTCCCGAACCCGTAACTGATGATAACCAAAACGAAGATCAATCTTCAAGAAGAACTGCGCTCCCTATAGCTGGTCGAACAAGTCATCAATCCTAGGCAATGAGTACCTATTCCGGATAGTGACCTCGTTCAACTCCCTAAAATCAATACACAATCTCAAACTACCGTCCTTCTTCTTCACGAAGAGGACCGGTGCGTCCCATGGAGAATGACTCGACGAATAAAACGCTGAGCTAATAACTCATCCAACTGGGTCTAAACCTCCCTCATCTCAGCTGGTGCCATGCGATAGGGTGCGCGGGATATCGGGGCTGTGCCTGGATGCAACTCAATAAAGAACTCAACCTCTCTCACAGGAGGTAATCCAGGTATGTCCTGAAAGACATCCTGATACTCTGAGACAACTCTAGTCTCTAATAAATCAACACCCTGATCCCGTCACATCACCTCCTTGATGTACGCCAGAAATGACTCCGTACAACGGTTGCCCTGAGAGGTTGCCATGATCATCTCGGACCCATCGGACGCCCGCAAATTAACTATCTTCACAAAGCAGTCAATACTAACATGGTAGGAAGATAACCAATCCATACCAAGAATGACATCGAACTCGGACATATGCAACACTATCAAATCAACCACGAACTCTGACTCATCTAGACTGATAGTACACCTCCTACAAACGCTCTCCAGAAGTGATATCTTACCTAAAGGGGTGCAAACTGATAAAGGGGTGTCTGTAGGCATCGAAAATTGCCTATACGTCTCCATGAACGGCTCAGTGCTAAGAAGAGATGATGAACGTCACTATCCAAGTCACGGAAGCTTAATCGACGTTGACGAATGGTTGAAGTGAGTCGACGGGCTATGTGAAGCAACAGAGTTTCGGAATAACGAAGATACGAATGGTTGAAGTTGAGACACCCTGGGGTGTCTTCAGCACAAAAATGGCCTTTTAGGTGGTTTTAACCACCCGGACATCCGTAAAGCCTATAAATAGAGCCCCTAGGGCCTCATTTTTTTGGATCTGGAATTTTGGAGAATTGGCGAAGCCCTGTTGGACTGAAGAGTGATCACGTTCTTCAACGCAAGAGAGAGATTCGTCAGATCTGCATTCACCCGCATCCGTTCCTTAGGATTATCCCGTTGCGGTAATCCTAAGAAGAGCAATTATCTCGCCGTTACCGAGATAAGCGCTTCTGCTTCTAGATTCCTTCGTGAATCGTTGGAGTTCTGGATCTGATCTGATTGCCAGGTAGTCTACGGATATCAACATCCCCATCACCGGCTAAAGACCCACGCAAGCAAGAGATGACGAACGGATCTTGTGTTATTTTTGAAAAGTTGTAATTTTTCATTCTTTTTCTTATCGAATATTTCGAATTCTTTGTAAGCAAACTTTTTTATAATGAGTTCGAAAATGAAGGCAACTTTTACCAAAAACAAACTGGCGACCACAGTAGGAGCCAACAGCCTCAATGCCGAGGCTGTCGTGATGCAACCGGCATTCAAGATCCGGGTGAATGAAGAGGTCGAGTATGAATTCGACCAACAGAAGTTTGAAGAGTACCTCTCTTCCTCCTCCTCGAGATCCGCCTCTCCAAGCAGGCACATGAAGGCATCCTCTTCCAAAAATGTTCGCGAGACCTCCGGCTCGAAGATCCGAGATCCCCTCGTCGTCACTGCACTTACTCCCCGCGACGCCCCTACGACGTCCAACGTGGTCGAAGCTGCAGATCCGGATCTTCCCTCCGCTGTGAAGACAACTGCTGAAGGCGTTCCAACCTTGTTAAAGAGGGCGCGCCAAAGACGGCATCAACGCCTTGCGAGGCAATTAGCCAAGGCTTCAGAGTCGATGGACGGGATCCGCTATAATGAGGATCTAAAGTCCAGGCAGCGCCAGGTGCAACAACGGCGAACAACCAACTCCTCCTCCAAGACAAAAACGAACGAATGGGTTCGTGTCAAGAGGACCCGCTCCACCCTCGAGGAGCGAATCAAGAAATGTCACGCGTTGCTCGTGCATGCCCGGCTCCTTTTGCAGAAAGCAGAAGAAATGTAGAAGGAAGAAGCAGTGAAGAAACCGCCCAAGCGCAAACAAGTGTGGATGCCGAAGGCAAAGCCAGCGCCTAAGGCGAAGATGAACGAAGTTACTATCCAAGCTTCGTCAATTTCAGATCCCGTCTCCCCTGTTCCCACATCTCCGATGAAGCCGGGTGGTAACGTAGATCTCGCCAAGTCCAGAGTCCCTTTGAAGGCTCGCCTCGGTCCTCTACCTGGAGATCGAGGTAAAGCACCCGTCAAGGAGTGATTGGGACCGTTGAAAGGTCCCCAAACAACAATCCAGATTGGGGGTCGTACCAATCCCCCTAAGAAGGATGATAAAGGGAAAGCCCCTATTACCGACCGCATTGGGTTGCGGGTCGAAGTTCAAGAGCCCGTTAGGTCTTCACGCTCGCAAAAGCGTAAACCGGAACGAATAACTTTTGGAGACGCCAATAAAGCGTCATATCCCCAGAGGGAAACACATCTGTCTGATAACGATGATGTTATACCTGGGAAGTTGTGCCAACACTCTATGGGTTGCTCCAGTTATCAAACTGACGAGTTGTACTATAGGGCTGGGGGTACGAATAAGTCCCGGAAAAGAAATATTCGAGACACGGATCCTCATTGTCCGTGCGCTAACAAAATCAAGGTAGTATTATCAGAACGCTGCTGTTCTAAAGCCCCAAGAAGAGTTTTGGTATTCGAGAGAATCTCTACCAGAACGTCTGAGACCAAACCAAGACATTTCCGTAGGAGGAAACCTGTCCGACAAGATGACGAATTTCCGGATGTATCCGTCAATATGACCGGGAGAGGGAAGTCAACACGACGCTTTAGTTCGAAACAGTTTGCCGCGGTGTCCCAGCGTATGACTCGATTGCGATCGGGGACCAGTAGGTGAAAGAATTACCAAAGGATGCAAAAGGGACTGCCTTTAGAAGAGGAGGTATCAGATGCTGGTTCAGATGCCTGCTCAGCCGTAGCATCCGATGACACAGCATCTAGTGTGGGACAACCCTACGAATCGTTCATGATTAGTGCCGAACAGATGGCCAAGATACTGGAAGATGCTTTGACTAAGCAGAAGGAAAATTTTAAATTTGAAATGGAAATGGCCATGCAGCAGATGAGAGAAATGCATGACCAACAAATCACGGCACTGGCAACTCATCAAGGAGAGTCTAGTCGTCGCAATAATACTAACCAAGGTGATGATGAACGAGAAGTAGAGGATAATGCCAACATGAACACCCCTCCCGTCAACAACAATAATGGGGGTGGCCCTTCGAATGATAACAATACGAAGGAGGATCACGTTACTTCTCCCCAAAATCACTCGAAGATAGATACGAGTGAGGACAAGAAAATGAGGGACTTGGAGAGCAAGATCAATACATTGATGAACGCTCAAGAAGTAAAGAGATCCGAGATACCGTGTCCATACCTAAGGGAATAGGAATCAATTCCATATCCGACGAAGTTTAATTTGATCAATTTTAGGCCGTTTGATGGAAAGGGTTCCCCTACCCAGCACTTGATATATATTAAATCTCACTTAGGAATAATCTCCGGAAATGAACCTCTTATGGTGCGGTCATTCGTCGGCACTCTTCGCGGAGCAGCCTTCGATTGGTATCACCGTTTCAAACCAGGAAGTATCAGCAGTTGGGATGACATGGAAGTCATGTTTCTGACGAACTTCTTCGACGACGACACAGAGATCTCAATCGGCACATTATTCGATGAGAAACAGAAGAATAGTGAGACGGTTGAGAACTTCGTCAAAAGATTCCGGAACAAAGCAATGAACTACAGGGATCCAGTCAGTGAAGACTTCATCCTCGAGACCTGCCACAATAATCTTTCATTGGACATCCTCGAAGCTATGGGAATGGCACCACCAAAGACCTGGAAGGACTTGAAAGTGCGAGGAGAACGAGCCGAACGATTCCTTAAAAGGAAGAAGGCTGAAAGAGGTCAGACAGCACATAACCCTCCACAACAGAATTTTGTCCCTAAGGGTAAAGGAAAGGCACACGCGAATGTGGTGGACGCGAACCAAACGTTCGAAGTGCAAGCGCAGCCACAACAGCAGCAGCAAAAGGCGCCTCAACAATCAAGGTGGCAGCAACAGCCCCAGAAGCAAAAGGCCTCGGAGCCAAAGTTTCCGAAGGTCTATTCATTCAAAAAGGATGAAGTTCCTGGTATTTTTAAATACCTTATCGAGAACAACAAGATCAAGTTGCCTCCAATCCAGGATCAAGAAGACGCCAAAAGTGTTAACGATCCAAAGTACTGCGCGTTTCATAAAGCGGTGCATCATCCTACCAAAGCATGCTACGCCCTCAAGGACAAGATCCAAGCTTTGATAGATGTTGGGGTCATCACTATAAAGCAACCTAAGGAGAAGAAGGTGGGCGCGAATGCAGTCTCGATAAGTTTCGGATCCGTTCCTTTGAACTGGTTTCAACCTGAGCCAGTAGTAAACGCGGTAGTGAAAACCGTAAACGATGATCCTCACCAGCAAAGTCAGAAGGGACTTATGCCGTACACAGTCCCAAATAGCGAGATTCTTTGGGTTCACCCCGATCTAATTGGAGATGAACAATGGACCGGATCTTCTTCCAAGAGAAAATCAAATGGAAAAGGCAAGTCTTGCTGCGGAGCCTCTGCTATTCCAGGAGAAGACGATGACAGAATTCCAGCCTTCCCGCTTTTTGAAGATGAACAGGATGCCCTTGTAACTCGAAGTGGGAATGAGTATCACTTCAAGTATCCGGATGCTTCCGAACAATTGACTAAGCAGGGGGTAACCAAAACCATTCCTTCCAAGACATTAACGGAATTAGGAATTGTCACAACTCCCCTAACACCTGTAGCTACAGAGAAGGTCCAACACAAGGAGAAAGGGAAAGAGCCTCTACGCCAAGAAGTTCAAAACCCGAGGCAGTCTCGATTCAATCATTCGATTGGGAGAGACAAACCGGGAAATGCAAGTTCTCCGCCCCATTTCGACATCATGGCACAGTTAGCTAATATACCGGCTAGAATAACGCTGTATGAATTGTTGCGTCTTTCAAAAGACACGAGGGAGGCATTGCAAGAAGCTTTGAGCAATTCTGAAGTTTTTCTGACTAGAATCAAGCCATCTCCTGAAGAACCAGAGCCGCCGGTTCAACATTGCAATCTTACGACACACCATTTTCCCTGCATCTCTTTTACCAAAGAAGACATGCAGACGAAGAACTCGAAGCATGATCGGCCTTTGTACTTCACCGGTCACATTGGCTCCAGCGTGGTCAACCGGATCCAAGTCGATCCGGGTTCCGCTATCAGCATCATGCCACTCCGATTGATGTATAATCTCGGAATACCGGCAAGTAAGCTAGCTTCCACGGGCACTACGATCTACGGATTCAACACCAGTGGGTCCAGACCCTTGGGAAAGATTCGAATCAAATGCCAGATCGGGGATTTAAAGTTAGAAGTTACCTGTTACGTGATTGACGCGGCAACATCCTATAACTTACTGTTGGGTCGACCCTGGATCCATGGTAATCTTATAGTCCCATCAACTCTTCATCAGTGCCTCAAATATATGGACACTAATAATGAAGTTAAGACGGTGGTCGCGGATAAGCAACCGTTTAAGGGATTGGAGAACTATTTTATCGATTCCCTTCTATACGGTGCCGAATCCGATACTGAACCATCGGCCCAAGAAACGGACAGCGGGGATGAAGCTGATACCGAAGCTAGGTTTGATTATGATGGTGGTTTTGTACTTAACGACATTGTACCCATTGTAATCAATCTTGACGATGATGAATCATCGGAAAGTAGTTGTAACTGGTAACTTGCTGAAGAAACATCAATAAATGAAGATTTAGGGTACTCGTTGTGTCTTGATAATATCACTAAAGAATTGTATGACAACCCTGACCTGTATATGCCATTTCAATCATTTTGCATAACAAAAAAACAGGTACAGGATCCATTC
This sequence comes from Asparagus kiusianus, assembly GCA_022839385.1. Classification (NCBI taxonomy): domain Eukaryota; kingdom Viridiplantae; phylum Streptophyta; class Magnoliopsida; order Asparagales; family Asparagaceae; genus Asparagus; species Asparagus kiusianus. The sequence continues at coordinate 433,996 of BQKN01066538.1, forward strand.
GGAACAACGCTTGTCATTCCTGCTAAGACAGGGGGTGAAAAGGAAGTCATCTACGGTAAAGGAAGAAAATCCCCGATATCAGATCACTTCGTGGAAGAGGAAAGCGAGGATGATAAACCTGCCCCTCATCTAGATATAATGTAAAAGTGCGTGATCTCATGGAGAAGTATGGATATGACTTCACGCTCGGAGAAGGTCTTTGCTTTGGTCGAGGTCCGCGAGTTCCGCCTCGAATGGCCTATGTACCAAAAGGAAAACCTGACGATTATTATCGTCACAGAAGAGGCTTAGGCTATGTCTCCTCATCTGATGATGAATGCTGCTGGCAAGTTATCGATCAAATTGCTAACAAAGCTAAAAACATGTACTCTTCTGATTCTTCAGCTTGGGACTCCGACACTAGTCTTGGAGAAATGTTCAAAAAGCTGATGTCGAACATGACTACGGTCAATCCTGCGATGATAGAGGAAGACGATCAGATGCCAACTTAGGAAGATCCTTGGGTTCATCACCTAAACATGCAGTACGACGATAGGTTTGAACAAAGAGAACCTCCTACCGAAGATCAAGTGGTCTAAGTGAATATAGGCAATGAGGATAATCCTAAACTAATATTCATTAGCGATAGTCTTCCGCCGGAAGAGAAAGAAGAGTTAATCTCTCTTATCAGGGAATACATTGATGTGTTCGCCTGGAACTATGAAGACATGCCAGGACTCGATCCGAATGTAGTAGTGCATCGTCTTAATATTAAGCCGGATGTCAAACCTATCAAACAACAACAAAGACGGTTTCGTCCGCAGATGATGGAGGCAATCGAGGCTGAAGTTAAAAAGCTTATTGACTCGGGCTTCATTAGAGAAGAGCAACATCCCGAGTGGCTTGCAAAATATTGTTTCGGTCCTTAAGAAGAACGGAAAAATCAGGGTTTGTATTGACTTTAGAGACCTCAACGCTGCCTGCCCAAAAGATGATTTCCCCCTTCCCATCACAGATGTCATCATCGACAATACATGCGGGTTCGAGAGGATGTCTTTCATGGACGATTTTTCTGGTTATAACCAAATAAAGATGCATCCAGATGATGAAAAGCATACTACGTTTAGAACACCCCTCGGTGTTTTCTGCTACACGGTTATGCCCTTCGGCTTATAGAATGCAGGTGCTATATATCAGAGAGCCATGTCAAAGATTTTTCAGGAGCATCTCCGAAAGACTGTCGAATGCTACGTGGATGATCTGGTTATGAAAAGCCGTGACAAGAATGACCACATTAAAGACTTGAAGACCATGTTCGATCTGATGCAGACCCATCAATTGAAAATGAATCCTACCAAATCTTTCCTCGGGATGTCCAGTGGTAAATTCCTTGGATTCGTCGTCACCACCAAAGGTATTCACATCGATCCTGATAAAGTAAAGGCAATTAATGAGTTACAACCTCCGAGAAACCTTAAGAAACTCAGAGGTTTACAAGGGCGGTTGGTGTATATCCGTCGGTTTATCTCAAACCTCTCAGGAAAATACCAACCATTCTCTAAGCTCACAAAGAAGGGCGTGTCGTTCGTATGGGACGACGCTTGTCAAAAGGCGTTCGAGAGTATTAAATAATATCTCTCGAAACCTCCTGTACTCGTTGCACCGAAATCGGGCAAACGGTTCTTGATCTATGTCAAGGCGATGAGACACTCATTAAGTGCACTACTCGCACAAGATGATGATAACGGTCACGAACAGGCAGTATATTACTTGAGTCGGACCTTGGTAGGTGCCGAATCCCGATATCCCATGATCGAAAGGGAATGTCTCGCCTTGGTGTTCGCAATTCAGAAGATGCGGCATTATCTGGTTGGACAGACTATTTATGTTATCTCCAAAGTTAACCCAGTCCGAGTATTCATGACACAACCAGCTTTCATGAATTGGCGATTAGCAAAATGGGCCTTGCTCTTGTCCCAATACGACTTACATTTTAAACAACAGAAGTCAGTAAAAGGATAGGCCATTTGTGATCTCCTGGCAGCTAATCCAACTACAGATACCGCCGAGATATACGACGACCTACCCGACGAAACCCACGAGGTCAACGCAACTTCGCACCAATAAGTATGGCGTTTGTACTTCGATAGTGCTTCTCGGGCAACTAATATGGCAGGTGCTCCTGGATGTTCTAAGGTTTCCTCCGGAGTTGCAGTTGCGTTAGTTTCCCCAGAAAAACATGTGATGCCTCGAGCCTATTCATTGACCGAGCCATGCTCAAATAATGTGGCCGAATATAACGCGCTGATCATAGGACTCAATTTCACTAAAGAACTAGGGGTTGAGTATCTTGAAGCTTTCGGTGATTCTCAACTGATAGTTAAGCAAGTCTAAGGGGAGTATGAAGTCCGAAGTCAGGATTTAATACCATATCATAAGATGGTAGTGGAAATAGCAGAATCATTTGAAGGATTCTTCATCGAACACGTTCCGCGGTTACAGAACACCTACGCAGATGCGTTAGCAGCATTAGTCGTATCTCTGGCACAGCCTCCCAGAACGGAACAGTTTGTTATGGTAAGAACTCACCAACTCTTAGTGCCACTCTACGATGAAGATGACAAAGAAGAAGAGGTCCAAGAGGTATACGCAACTCAGGTCGAGTTTGAACCCCAAGATTGGCGTTTCCCCATCATCGATTACGTTTTGCATGGAATTTTACCAGAAGACGTGAAGGAAAGGGATTCAATTCGACGAAGAGCATTGAGGTTCTACTATAATACGGAGAGTCGAACGCTATATCGCAGGGGGTATGATGGTTTGTTGTTACGTTGCTGTTCGAGCGGGAAATTGCGTTATTCTTCATTGATGATTCTGTTACAACTTTGACAACAACTTTATGCGTTTACAAAGAGATCCGGTCTTTTTATAAGATCCGGCTTACAACAAAATCAAAATAAAGAAATAAAGATTACAACTTTCCTTGAACAAATCACGAGTTTCCTGTTTTACGGTCCCTCGCTTTGTGGGGTGTAGGCTGTCTAAAAATCACAATAGATAGCTTATCCCCTATCAAATACCGATGATGGAAGTTACAATCTGACGACTTCCAGAATGCTACAATTTGAAGACTTTCACATAGATTGCTGAAGGTTACAATCTGACGACCTTCACGACAACTGATGAAAGATCTAATCAACGGCCTTCACAATCAACATCGGGAGTTACAATCTGACAACTCTCATATTCTCAAGGAGCCAAGACGAAGATTACAAGATAATGATCTTTGCAACGCTATGACAAAAGAGATTACTCGTTAATAATCCCTTCAAGGCAAGACGCGGAGGTCCTCCCCATGTGTCAACAGTAAAACGCCAGGGTTGAAACCCGCGTTACAATATCAAAACGCCAAGGTCGAACCCCGCGTCACAACATCAAAAACGCCAAGGTCGATCCCCGCGTTTCCAAGCTGCAACAAGCCAAAACGTGAGCGACCCTCGCGTTCATCAATGTTCAGCCAATACCCAACCTCGCGTCTCAATCCTAAGACGCGAGGTTAGGGTCCTGAACGCCAACGTGGGCGTTTGACTCATTCAACATGAGTTGAACGGTTCTAAAACCGTTTATCCCACGTTCTGAGGGATTTTCGCCCACGTAGGAGCGGATATAGGGGACAGTTACAACCCCTTATCCCCATATAAAACTCAACAAACTCGACAGAGTGAAAGGCTGGCTTTTTGAACGGAGGAAGTTAGCCAAGGTGGGATTTTCAGCATCTAACCGCACAGGTTTGAAGGCGATTCAAGATCTCAACCACTCGGGTTTGGGGATTCAGCACTAGCAGCAACAAAATCCTTGGAGATAGGATTTTCGAATCAAGCTCAGAAGATCAAATCTGAGAGGATTCTTCAACGACAGAAGATTTGCTTGGTCATTAACCGAATTTTCGGTTCTAACAACTCTATTCACAGAGTTCTAACTCGTTCAGAGTTCTTAAACTCGTTAAAGAGTTATCCATAAAACTTTCCACAGAAAGTTCATCGTTCCCACGAGATAAGAGACGGTCGGATCGTCAACGGAGAGCAAATTCGACGCGAACAATCGAAGGAGGCACTCCATCGCTACCGAGAAGAACCCAGTTTTAAACAAAGGGGAAGAACCAATTTCGTTCTCCTCTCTTTTGTAATCAAGTTGTAATTGAGATCAAAGGAATCAATTCAAATTTTCTTTTATCTTCCTTATTGCAATTTTCCTACATACAAAAGATGGCGACTCCGCTGGGGATTAGCTTTTCTGACGAAGAAGTGGTGGCGCAGTCCGACGTCCACCTCATGGGAACTACTGTTGAAACTCTCGTCGTGGAGTTCGACCAAGCAAAATACGAGGAAGCCCTCTCCTCTGGATCGCTTAGCCCTAAGGCTAGGCGTGATGTCAAGATCTCCAAGGAGGTCAAATCCGCTGATGAAACGCCAAAGAAAGTCCTCTCCTTTGGCCAAAAATCGTCGAACAGCCCCTCTGCTTTAGGAGCGGGCTCAGCCTCTGCTGAACTCGCACAGCGAGTTGAATATCCCACCTCCGCGTCCGCACGATGTGCCACAGGCCATAAACGGCCTATAGAGGGGACAAACTCCATGAACGTCAACGACGTTGCTGCAAAAGCCTTAAAACAGGCCAAGAAGAACGCTGCTCGTCGAAGAAGAAGGTCTCAGCGACGGGCACAACTTCGAGAAAATCTATCTCCCAACCAACGCGAACTTCGCGTTCGTAAGCCTAAACGCGACCCTGACCTTCGCGTCTACGAGCCCGAACAGGAGCTTCGCGAGGACCAGACTGAACGTGGCCCTCAATGGCGCGTTTTACAGCCAAAACACGGACCTCAAGTCTACGTTGAACGCGAACTTCAACTTCGCATTTCCCAGTCAAAACGCGACCCTCATGTCGCCAAACCAGAACGCGACCCTCATGTCGCCAAACCAGAACGCGACCCTCGTGTTTCAAACGCCGAACGCGACCCTCGCGTCTCAGGTGCCAAACTCGACCTTCGCGTCGACAATGAAGAACGCGACCCTCGCGTTGCCAAACCAAAATGCGGACCTCGCGTTTCAAGTGCCAAACGCGACCTTCGCATCTCAAGCTTCAAATCCAATACCGTGCCTGGTGTATACCGTGGAGCTTCGGGGCGCTGCGAGACCCCCGAATAGTCTGCGTAGCGCGACTAGATCGAGGGGCGGATATAAGAAGTTCATGGATTCAAGGCATCTCGACCAGATCCATGTTCACCAAGAGCCAGTCCCGTCCAATCATGGACTGGGGGTTCCAATTCGAACCTCACGATCAGTGAGTAACTCTCCTCGAATCTTTACAACAGATTTGAGAGAGTTCATATCGAGAGCAAGACTGATGCAACAAGTCATTTGTTCATTCCAGTATGAACGACTGATTTCTACGGTCCTCTCGGGATGTCAATGCTGCCTATATGCGGCCAAACAATTGGTGTTCGACCAATTTATGAACGTTGCTCTGCTCGACCAACGACGACGTTCTCGCAGGAAGAAGTCTCCAGAGACCGAATATCCTGGGGTCACTATCAATGTGATCGGCAGAGGCAAAGCCTCGGGTCCTAGTTCCGATGACTCTGAGACAAGTCGTTCACCGACCGTCAGAGAAATCGCTAACGAGTTTGAAGGAATCTACCAACGCACTCGGACGCGAACAGGAGCCATTCCCCCTGTCAACTATCGGAGTTTGGCTAGAGGAACCAATTCCGATGATGAGCACTCAGCCATTGCAGAGTCCCAATCATCAAGCTCTTTTGTTGAACATGAGAGCTCCGCTTATATGACGGGAAGCCATGAAGATCTTGCGAAGAGACTTGATGAGCAAGAGGCCATGCTCAAATCTCAGCAAGAGGCCATCAATGAACTCCTGGCCCTATTGACTCAACTCGTCGCAGACAAGGCCAAATCTCAGAAGACAGATTCGCCACTCAGGCAAGAATCTTCCCGAAGGGAAAGAACGTCTTCGTCCCGACCTCACACAAGCAAAGGGAAGGGAAAAGTGGTTGATGACACGGCTTCTGACCAAGAAACCCACAACCTGGAATCTTCCTCTGATGAAGGAAGAGAGATGGAGAACGAGCAGAATCTCCAGTTCGCCAAAATCGAGGAATTGGAAGCCCGCCTCAATGTCATTGCTAACAGAAGCGAGCTCCAAGATGAGGGAGTTGTTAGACCCTATCCTGCCGAATGGGACGCAACCCCTTATCCTCCAAAATTCGAGGTCCCGACGCTACAAACTTTTGATGGCACGGGATCACCGAACCAACATATCTATCATTTCAAGTCACAGACTGGAAATGTGATATCAAACGATGCCATTCTGGCTCGATTGTTCATTGGCACCCTCAAGGGAGTTGCCTTTGAATGGTTCAGGAAACTGCCTGCCGGATGTATCCAAAAGTGGGCAGATTTAGAGAGACTCTTCCTATTAAGATTCTTTGAAGAGGATACAGAAGCCTCCATCCATACTCTTCTCGCCACTAAGCAGAAGAAGAGGGAGTCCGTCAAAGCCTTCGTCAAGAGGTTCCGAACCATGGCTCTCCGGTGTTCGTCAGGTATGACACAGTCTACCTTAGTAGAGACCTGCCGACACAACCTACAGACCAACATCCTAGCTCGAATAGGGGTTGCAGAATGCCGTTCCTGGAGACAACTGATCTCTCAAGGCGAACAGGCTCAAAAGATTATTGCCAGGATCAAAGCTGAAGAACAAAGTAGGCAGGATCAGCCCGAGCAATCGGACCAAGCCCAATCCTCTCCCGAGCAATCGGACCAAGCACAGTCTTCTCCTGAGCAATCGGACCAAGCCCAATCTTCTCTGTCAGAAAGAGAAGATACTACGCCCGCTGAAGACAATCCTCTTCAGTAGGAGGGCGGGTCCAACAACTATCACGTTAACAGTTACCTCTGATAGTCAAACTTATTAGATAGTGGCCCACTAGGCGATGTGTCACGTCTACCCTTTTCTCCCCTTGTACTTGTTCAGGACTGGGGGTTGGTTTATTGGTAGTTCATTGGATTAGGAGTAATAAATTTTCTGAGTTGTTATGTTTAATAGAATACCTCTGTCAACCATAAAATCTACCATAACTATCACGACCATCAACTTGTCAATCCGCTTCAATAGGATGGCAGGCCTACAAAACAATCACGTTAACATTTACCTCTGATAGCCCATCAACTTGCCAATCTTCTTAAATAGGATGGCAGGTCCATAAAACTATCACGTTAATAATCACCTCTGATAGTCCATTCACTCTAATTTCTCTTGCCAATCTTCTTCAATAGGATGGCAGGTCCACCAAAACTATCACGTTAACCGTTACCTCTGATAGTCCATTTCCTCCAAATTCTCCCACCAATCCTCTTTAAGTAGGATGGCGGGTCCACCAAAACTATCACGTTAACAGTTACCTCTGATAGTCAAACTCATCAGATAATGACCTACCTAGTGATGTGCCTCTATTCCGACTTCATGGATAGTGCCTCACTAGGCGATGTGTCTTGTCTACCTCTTTTTCTTCCCCTGCTAAGTCTTAATCAAGACTAGGGGCTGGTTACTTGGAATCCACTGGATTAAGAGTAACGAATCTTTCATATCGTCGAGTTAACATTACACTTCTGACGATTATCACCCCACAGAGTATGCATTCGACTCGCATCACTCCCAATTTGTCACGTTAACAATACACCTCTGACAACAGTCAACTTATCAATCCTTTAACATGGGACGATAAGTCCTCAAAATTGCACAAATCGCAATCTTCCCCAGCAAGACACTAAGTCTTCAAAATCTTATCACAAGTATCAGAACTCATCGCTTCTGGCGATAAACCCACTTAGCAATTCTCCCCAGCGAGACGCTAATTCCCAAAACCTTGTGCAAGTCATAAGCACACACAAATCCTGTCACGTTAACACTAAACCTCTGACAACTTCACTTATCAATCCTCTTCAATAGGATGATAAGTCCACAAAGTTGCTCCAATCGCAACACATCTTCCCGTCAAGTTAACATCACACCTCTGACAAAATCCACTTGTCAATCCTCGTCAATAGGATGATAAGTCCACAAAGTTGCTCCGATCGCAACACAAATCCTGTCATGTTAACATTACACCTCTGACGATAAAATCAACTTATCGACTCTCGTCAATAGAGCGATAGGTCCTCAAAGTTACCCTGATCGCAACAAGTCCTTGTCACGTTAATACCAAACACCTCTGACAAAATCCACTTATCAATCCTCTTCAATAGGATGATAAGTCCACAACGTTGCTCCGATCGCAACAAATTTCCGACCAAATCAACTTATCGACTCTCTCCAATAGAGCGATAAGTCCATAACATGCTGTTGGGTTAACATCAAACCTTTAACAGTCAAACCCCCCCAATGAACTTGTTAATCTTTTTTCAACAAGAATAGCAAGTTTTCATCCTAAAATCCCCAGCGGATTAAAGATTTTCTGAAATTATCCCAGAAAATTTCTGAATTTCACTCTAAGTGAAAATTCATGCCAAGTTAATACTACACCTCTGGTTCTTCCAACTTTCTTTCAGTGTTTCAAGTAACACAGGAAGAAATAGTAACAAAGCCTACGTATTCAACATCGTAGCACCAAAATCCATGCCTCACATGCATGGGGGATTTTATCTTGATCCCTAATAAGAGATAAGTCTACATCTAACACATGCTGTCGGGTAGCCTATTCCCGCAATAATAGCAAAGTCTACGTATTCAACATCGTAGCGGGTTGTTATTAATAACACCAGAATCCATGCCTTACACGCATGGGGGACTTTATCTTGATCCCTAATTAGAGATAAGCCTACGCCTAACACGCGTTGCCGGTTAGTCTTTTACCGCGAAAAAGACACCAAAATCCGTGTCTTACACGCATGGGGAACTTTATCTCAAATCCTAAGTAGGGATAAGTCTACGCCTAACACGCGTCGCCGGTTAGTCTTTTTCCGTAAAAATGACAAAGTCTATGTATTCAAAATCATAGCATCAAGTCTAAGAGAGTTCATTCTCTTAGCACAACGTTACATGTGGAACGGATTTAGACAATCCACATGCTAGCCCGACTCAAACGGTAGTCGGTAAAGGCTTATCAAATCCGTTGATGGCTGAGGGTTTGCCAAAAATCCTATGCATGTTTGCAGGTTCATCAACTTAATGGACATGAGCCGAGACTTGAAACAGATGAGCTGAAGACAAGTTTCAAAGACTTAGTCAAAAATGCATGAAAGTCACCTCCGCGTCTCACATCGAAACGCCGATGTCAGACCCGCGTCGCAAAAACCATAACGCCAAGGTCACAGCCGCGTTTCAAGTCAAAACGCCAAGGTCAGACCCGCGTTACAAAAATCACGACGCCGAGGTCACACCCGGGTTCCAAATTTAAAACGCTGAGGTCACACCCCTCGTCTTAAGTTCAAAACGCAGGGATCCACCCCACATTCCAGAAGCGAGATTATGGCGCATACCTTCACACAGGTCCCATGTGACAAATCCCTTCAACCAAGATGCCTTCGAAGCGAGTGCAGAGAACAAATCCTGTACCACAAGGAATCAATAGCTCCGAGATCAGAGTTAAAATCCAAAGTATTCCGAAAATTCGTCCCAGTCAACCGCGAACTTTCGAAAACTTTGGAGGGGGTTTTGTAGGCTGTCTAAAAATCACAATAGATAGCTTATCCCCTATCAAATACCGATGATGGAAGTTACAATCTGACGACTTCCAGAATGCTACAATTTGAAGACTTTCACATAGATCGCTGAAGGTTACAATCTGACGACCTTCACGACAACTGATGAAAGATC
>BQKN01066539.1:0-33770 GCA_022839385.1 Asparagus kiusianus
GGGGGGGGGATACTCTCATACCTGTATTACATGATTCCGAAAATCTACTTTCTCCCTCTCTTTTCTAGTCCTGTACTCTAAATAGAGTACGGTTATCAAATAGGCAGTCCAACTTCCCATTAGCCCATAAAACAACTGAAACAGGATCCCTGACACCATCCCTAGCTGAGAGAACGAGTATGGCAATGTCAACAGCACCTGAGCCACCTACATCGATCGTACAAAGATTGTATAGCGTTCATATGCTTAAAGTTATGTGACATATACGAGTATCGTTTTTTTGTTTCTTTTTAGTTGGTAATATATACCTGGTTAGAAGAACAACTGAACCAAGCATCATAGGCTGAGCCACCGTGCCAAAAGAGCTTCGAGAGCTTGCTCTTCGAACTCTCCGTGTCTTCGGTCTCTCTCTCCATTTCGACGTAGTTTCCTGCTACGATCGTCTCGACTTTCTCCGATGCCATGGCCCCTGTGCTTCGTTTGTTTGGTATGTTTTGGGGTGGTGAGAACGGAGAGGAGGTGTGGGGATTATAAAGGGAGGTGGTGATGCATTCTAAGGCTTACTGCTGTCGTGCCGTGCTCTTTGCTCGCCTGTTTGTTAAGAGCTTTGCTCTTCTTTGGAAAGTTGGGAGTCTGGGGCCGGGCTTGGCCAGCAGCGCACGAGCGGTCTGGCCCATGATAGGACTTTTATGGCAAAATGAAAAGCCCATCAAGATGAGATTTGTCGTGGTCCACGCATGACTTAGGGATGGCAACGCACAGCTTCATAAATTACGACATTGTACCAATGGTAGGATCAGTAGGATTGATCTGCACCCGGTTAAGATTTTCCATGCATGGGGAGAGTGGGCTACGGATCTATTTGTCATCCTAAACCCAAACCCAATTACTTTTCATACTTTTTTTGTTCGTATTGTTTGCTCTTGGATCCATGCAGAAGTTTCAAAATCCAATGATCCAAAGATAGATGGATCTTGGTGCACCATTAATACAGTAGACACGGAATATATTTGATACTTTTGCTTCGTGTATGTGTGATGTGCGTAGATATGTTGGTCTGTGTGAGAGGTTTGGACAGCCGTCAATATACTTTTAGCTATGAATCAATTGTTCGATGTTAACTTCCACATCATGACCTTGATGAAAATTAAACTCATTAATTCAATCAAAATTGTTATATCATGCAAATTACCATCTGAAGATTGAATGTGACTCATTAAAAAAACTCATATAATTGCAAGAGTAAACAGGGACTCGTGTGTTTCTCCATAATGTTAGTGAGTGTATCGATGTGATACATCCAGACCCGATCATCATTATACTCATCGATGTGATACATCCAGACCCGATCATCATTATACTCATATATGATGATTTGAATGTATGTCACGTCAATGACACACCCCAAAATATGAAGGGAGACGCTAGCCTCCGTTGACTATTAATGGAACTGGTGTTATATCCAACCTCTGGACACCAATACTAATTCAAATCAAATATAGGTCATGTTAGATCTGTTATTTAACCTAGCTCAACTACCATCCCAATATTTTTTATTTTTTATTTATTTTTCACTTGCATCGTGACATGCTTGATAGAGACTAGCTAAGAGTGAATAGCTACGGAGCCCACCCAAGGAATGGAGGCTCATCACTACATGCACTACAAGGGGCCCAACAAAGATGGGTTAAACATATTTCCCTACTAATTAATCTTTGTTATCACAAGATAAACCAATCACTTAGATGGGGTTAATGATTACATTGGAGATGTAGAGGGTGGTGCTTCACATGATTAAGTCACACGTGTGACAACTGGCTACCCCTTTTATACAAGGCAGTGGCCCTGTGAGAATAATTGTGGTATTCTTCTTCTTATATGTTTATTTTTTGTGCACATAGGAATGATTAGGGAGCCCCATGAGGGGGCAAGCCCATCTTAGTTTATAGATTTCCTAGGGATGCAAGATTGGCTTTATGATTTAACAAGCTTGAACCTTAGTAATTTGCCATGATTAGTTATGTTAATTAAGTTTCAATGGGGACCACGATAGCTTGTAATAAGTTGGTGGGTGGTTGGTGAAAGGGATGGTAGTTTTCTCTCATAATCTTTTTCTTTCTTTTGTGTGTGACAAAGATGGGCAAGCTTTATCTCTAAAGCAAATTAAGATGAAGATTGATACTGGCAAAATTACAAACTTGAGTTCATGTAATCTGGACTTCTATCATGTTGCATTGTCATTATGATGAAAATTAGATACGCTCATGTGCAAGTTACAAGTTCCTAATAATCTTATTAAAAGAAAATATGTGTCTCTACTTACAAAAAATAATTAAGACTACTAATGAATTTGAAATGTGTATATTCATTAAGAAGGTTACCAATTGATTCCTCATGATTAAACAAAATAACAAAGGAAACACAGCTGAGATAGTAGGATCGATTGATGCAACTAAACTTTAACTATAATTGTCTTTTTTTAGACCGAATTTATATGGAATAAATATCTTGATATGTGAATTCAAACTGGAGATTGTGATCGTGTTCTTTGAATTTATATATATATGAGAGAATTTCCTTACATGAAAAGCTTACTCGATCGTTAGTCTATATTACAAAAAACAGAGAACGCTTTCATACATGTCTAAAACACGCCAACTAGAAATCTATTAGAGATAAATAATTGTCATATATACCGTGAGAATTTTTTTGGAGCCCTTCCAAACTTTGAAAGGCCAAGAATTCCAATTTCTATCATTGTAGAAGTTTGACTTATCAAAACTCCATTTTCTTATAGCCTTAAAGTAAGGTAGGGGCGCTCCAAATATCTCTTTTACTAATTGTAACTATAATAATGAGTACGTATTTCGGCCTTCAATGCTATGATTAATCCAGTTAATTAAAAATTAAGATAGTATAGTCGGTTGATTTTGTACAATTTTCATGAGCCCCTTCTTCTCTTTTCCGACGTGTTCGAGTGGTTTAGTACCGCTTTTGGGACCAATGCAATTTGGTTTCAAGGACCATCACTCAGTTGAGATTTAAGTTTGTAAGACCACAAATGAGTTTGTTGGCTTTTTTGTTACTTTCGGTGCCTAAAATGATTCATGGGTTTTTGAGTAACATGGGATGGGATGGGATGGGTAGTTGCTATATAAGCTTACATTTCAAGGGGTATATATGTAGGGATTAAAAAAAATGATAATCTATTTGGATAAAAACATGATTACTACATATCTATATCCGGATATATAGGTACAGTATGAAAATAGATATTCAGTGAAATATTTAAATATTTCACTAAAAACAAATACTCAGTGAAATATTCAAATACACAGTACGAAAACAAACATTCAGTGAAATATTCAGATCTGCATCCGAAATATCTGAATGTATATTGATTATAGAATTTGCAATTATTTTGACTATTAGATGAGATCTAGTCCAAGTTTTTGAGATCTAGTGAGCATATTAATAGGACTTGATAGCTAGTATCATATGACTTATGGGAATAGATGGTTTGTTAGGTGTTCTTGGATTTTTCATGTGTGAGAGCATTTATGTTGCTTTTTCATGGGTAAGGGAATTTATTTTCTTTAATTTTTTTCAAATGTGGGAGCATTTTCATTGGTGATTCATTCCAGCATCTTCGAAAATCACCAATCCAGGTATTAGGTTTCATCCTTAATGTTCTAAAGTTTTTAACCACATATCTGCTTTATTCTTCTTTAGTAGTATTCTTATGTGTGATTTTGAGAGAGCTGCCTATGTTATATGTAGATGAACGTACCTCGACGACGACGGCGCAGACAAGGCGAGGACTCAGAGCTCGCCTGACGCAGTCGAGGAGATCGCCTGCGTGGAGAGGCGAGTCACTCGCCTGTGGTGAACTCGCCTGATGGTGAGGTTTGAGCTCGCTTACAGATCTGTAGGCGAGGGCAGATGAGGGAGCTCGCCTGATGGTGAGGTTTGAAGGCGAGATTGGTGCTCGCCTATTGGCGGATGTAGAGCTCGCCTGCGCGGAGGAAGACAGCTAGCGTGGATCTCGCATGTTGGGTCTCGAACTCGCCTGTTCGAAGTTCGCCTACGGAGCTGTGGTGGGATCCAGCTGGATCCCACCCGATTGAAGAGAACTTGTCCTAGGGTTTCTCTATAAAAGGGAAACCCTATTCACAGAGCGACGGAGGAACGAGCAGCAAGGAGCGGAGCTTGAGCGCGAGCAGAGAAGAAATCTCTGGCGGCGGCTGCGATTTTGATGCCCCCAAATTTGTTTTAACTCTCATTAATTAAAGGAGAGGGGGAGTTGAGCAATTAATATATGGGGTTATTTAAGAGAGAGTGGTTGAGCATTGATTTTAGATTAAAAATTATTTGCTATTTATTTGAGAGATCTCAAGTTTGAGATCCTCTCTTATTTGTAATTTTTTATTATTAATAAGAAATTAGTGTGTCGTTCCTGTGGACGTAGGCAGATTTGCCGAACCACGTAAAATCTGGTGTCTTGCATTTGTGTTACTTGTTCTGGTTGTTGATTAGTGTTCCAATCTCGTTTGTGATTGTGTGCATTCAGTTTCGCTACGCACAACAAGTGGTATCAGAGCTCGGGGTTTGGCTTGAGTTTCGATTTGGAGAAGAAAGCTAAGGCTTGGATTCTCGTTTGAAGAGATTGGATTATCGAGATGACCGAAACAAGTACATCGGGATCGTCTCTATTGAAGGCGATACAAAGGTTGAGCATTAATAATATAAAAATTGATATTCAAAAATTTAATGGAAAGATAAATTTTGCTTTGTGAAGGTGTCAAGTGATGGATGCATTAGACGCCCAAAATTTGGAGGAGACTCTTGAATTACAAGAGAAACCTAAGGATATGGAGGACAAAGTTTGGAAGAAAATGAATAGTAGAGCGTGTGGGATTATTCGATTATGTTTGACGCCGGACTTGATTTATGATGTGATGAACGAGACATCGGCGAAACGGTTGTGGGAAACACTCAATGAGAAGTATTTGACGAAGAGCATTGAGAATCGGCTTTATTTGAAGAAGAGGTTTTACCAATTCAAAATGAAGAGGGGAGTTTCCATTAGAGAACATGTTAATAATTTCACAAAATTACTATTGGATATGGTCAATGTGGATATCATGGTAGTGTTGGTCTTGAAAGTGGAGACCCAAACCTAGAATCAAAATCAATAATCGCATGAAAATTTAAGACAGACCATGGATGTGGTCTGCACCACACCAGGGTGTGGTAAAATCTGCCCTGTCTGCCATGGGTATGGCCTGCGCCACACCAGGGTGTGGCCTGCACCACACCAGGGTGTGGCAGATTCGTTTTAGAATCCTAATCTGTTTGGGACTGTGTTTTATTATAAATAGAAACACGTCCCTTTAGGGTTTAAGAGAGAAAAAGAGCACGAAAAAAAGAGGGTTTTGAGGGCTCTTTGAGGTTAGAAATCTTAGAGAGAGAGAGATCAATTGTAAGCATTGTAATCTTCTTCAAGTAATCAAAGAATTGTGTGGTGTGGCTCCCGAGGACGTAGGCACGTTGCCGAACCTCGTTAAATCTGGTGTGTTCTTTCTTGTTTACTTTCCTACAAGTTTTTATCTTTGATTTGTGGTGAATTTCTTTCTTGCTCAACTCTCAAACACAAGATCCGGAAGGGTACGGATTTGATTTGATTATTTTGAATCCCCAACAACTGGTATCAGAGCTTCGTTCAGCAATTTGTGTGAAAGAGAGCCATGGTAGAGGAAATCAAATCTAAGATTGAGAAGTTTGACGGTTCAGACTTCACTTACTGGAAGTCGTAGATGGAGGACTATCTGTATCAGAAGAACTTGTATCGCCCGTTGATGGGCAAGGAAAAGGGGCAGAAGAAAGAGGAGTCAGATGGTGATTGGGAGATACTGGATAGGAAGGCTCTAGGGCAAATCCGGTTGTCGCTCGCCAAATCAGTAGCCCACAATATTCTGAAGGAGAAGACGACGGTAGGGCTTATGGAAGCGCTCGCGAAGATATACGAGCAACCGTCGGCAGCAAACAAGGTGCATCTAGTCAAAACTCTTTTTAACCTCAAGATGGCAGAAGGACGGTCCTTCACGATGCATCTCAGTGAGTTCAACACGATTGTTGATCAACTTATCTCCGTGGACATCATGTTCGATGACGAAGTGCAGGCCCTTCTACTACTATCGCAGTTGCCGGATAGTTGGGCAGGTTGTGTGACGGCAATCAGCAATTCGGCGGGGAAAGAGAAGTTGAAGCTGAGTGAGGTTGTTAGCATGATTCTATCCGAGGAGGTTAGAAGGAAATCGTCCGAATCAGAAGGTTCAGGTTCAGCTCTAAACTTCGAGCAGAGAGGCATAAGCCAGAAGAAAGGAAACCAGAACAGGAATCGGTCGAAATCAGTGAAGAAGAGGCCAAACTCGAAGGTTAGGCCTATCAAAGGGAAATGTTGAAACTACGGCCAGGAGGGCCATATGTCTTCAGTCTGCAAGAGTCCAAAGAGGGATGCGGGTGAGCAGGAGGCTCATATCGTGCAGGATGCCTTGATCCTTGCTATGGATAGCGACTCGGATTCTTGGATCATCGATTCAGGAGCCTCTTTCCACACCACTGCTAACAGAAAACTCTTTCAGAATTATGTAGCAGGGGACTTTGGAAAAGTATATTTGGGGAATAACGAGCCTTGTAATATTGTTGGAAAGGGTGAAGTACAGATTCAGATGAAGGGCTCTAAGTGGACCTTGAAGAACATGAGACACGTACCGAAGCTGAAGAGGAATCTTGTTTCGGTGGGACAGCTTGGAGCAGAAGGCTATGTTTCGATATTCACAGGGGATTCGTGGAGAATCTCCAACGGTACGATGATAGTTGCTCGAGGCAACAAGTTAGGAACTTTCTACCTCACCTTATATGCGAGTGACACCCTCGTAATTATAGCTGGCAAAGAGAGTACAGATCTGTGGCACAACAGGCTAGGGCACATGAGCGAGAAGGGGATGAAGATTTTGCATTCACAAGGAAAGCTAACCGGGATCGACGCCGTGGAAGTCGGGGTTTGTGAAGACTGCATCTTTGGGAAGCAGAAGAGGGTTAGTTTTCAGAAGGGTGGAAGGCCACCTAAGGCTCAGAAGCTAGAGTTGATTCATACAGATGTATGGGGTCCAGCCAGTGTGTCTTCTTTTAGCGGTTCGAGATATTATGTCACCTTCATCGACGATCACTCGAGAAAGGTGTGGATCTACTTCATGAAGCACAAGTCAGAGGTGTTTGGAATTTTCAAGAAGTGGAAGGCCATGGTGGAGAATGAGATAGATCTGAAGGTGAAGTGTCTGAGATCAGACAATGGTGGGGAATATGAGCTGGAGGAGTTCAAGAGGTTCTGTGCTACGAATGGTAATCGGTTAGAGAGGACTACTCCAGGGACGCTGTAGCAGAACAACATTGAAGAGAGGATGAACAGGACATTGACAGAGCGTGCCAGGAGCATGCGGTTACATGCAGGTCTGCCTAAGACATTTTGGGCAGATGCAGTGCATACGGCAGCCTACCTGATTAATCACGGGCCATCAGTTCTATTAGATTTTAGGATTCCAGAGGAGGTTTGGAGTGGCAAGAAGATAAATCTCTCACACTTGCAAGTATTTGGCTACGTGGCATATGTTCATATCAGTGATCATGTCAGGGACAAGCTAGAAGCTAAGTCACAAAACTGTACATTCATTGGATATGGTGTTGATGAGTTCGGGTATCGTCTGTGGGATGAGAAGAACAGAAAGATCATCAGGAGCCGGGATGTGATATTCAATGAGGAGGTGATGTACAAGGACAAGGAAAATGCTAAGGATAGCCAAAGCAGTGGGAGCAGCACTATGGATACAGGTGGAGCCGAGTACATGGATTTGGAGGAACTTCCAGATAAGGGCAATAACGTTAGTTCTGACCGTAGAACGGAGGAGACTCCAGGTGCAGAAGCTACTACCCATGGCGTGGAGCTTAGGAGGTCATCCAGGGTACCCAAACCAAATCCTAAATACCTCTCGTCACTTGATTATCTACTCTTGACAGATAGTGGTGAGCCGGAGTGCTATGAAGAGGCAATGCAAGTGAGTGAATCTCAACAGTGGGAGCATGCTATGCAGGAGGAGATGGATTCTCTACTCACTAATGAGACATGGGAGTTAGCCCAGCTACCTACGCAGAAGAAAGCCTTGCACAATAAATGGGTCTACCGGGTCAAACAGGAGAGTGATGGAAGCAAGAGGTATAAGGTCAGACTAGTCGTGAAAGGGTTTCAACAGCGGGAAGGAGTGGACTACACGGAGATATTTTCGCCTGTTGTGAAGCTCACTACCATTAGAGTGGTGTTGAGCTTGGTGGCTACAGAAGACCTCTTTCTTGAGCAGTTGGATGTGAAGACTGCCTTTCTTTATGGTGACTTGGATGAAAAATCTACATGAAGCAGCCCGTTGGCTTCATTGAAGAAGGAAAGGAAGAGATGGTGTGCAAGCTCAAGAAGAGCTTATATGGTTTGAAACAGGCTCCGAGACAGTGGTATAAGAAGTTTGATAACTTCATGCAGAACAATGGCTACAGAAGATGCAATTCAGATCATTGATGTTATTTCAAAAGGTTCGAGTCCAGCTTCATTATTTTGTTATTATATGTTGATGACATGTTGGTAGCAGGACTATGTTTGGAAGAGATAAATAGTTTGAAGAAGCAGCTAGCAAAGGAATTTGCAATGAAGGATCTGAGCACAGCGAAACAGATTCTAGGGATACGAATCAGTAGGGATGAAGCTGAAGGGACACTGAGATTGAGCCAAACTGAATACATTGAGAAGGTACTTCAGAGGTTCAACATACAGAATGCTAAAGTTGTTAGCACACCCCTTGGAAGTCAGTTCAAGCTATCTGAGGAGCAATCGCCTAAGACAAATGCAGATAGAGAGCATATGAGCAGGGTGCCATATTCTTCGGCCATTGGGAGTCTTATGTACGCGATGGTTTGCATGAGGCCGGACATCGTCCATGCAGTGGGAGTTGTGAGCAGATTTGCAAGCAATCCAGGGAAGCAGCATTGGGAGACCGTGAAGTGGATAATGCGGTACTTGAGAGGGACAACAAACAAACCACTATATTTCAGGAGGAAGGAGTTGGTGCTGCAGGGATACGTAGATGCGGACTTCGCCGGTGATCATGATACGAGACGAACCACCACGGGGTATGTTTATACCTTAGCGTCGACAGCAGTGAGCTGGGTCTCACGTCTGCAGAAGATTGTGACTTTGTCTACAACCAAGGCTGAGTATGTCACGGTGACTGAAGCAAGCAAGGAGATGATTTGGTTGAACGAGTGCTTGGAAGAGTTAGATCTGAAGCAAGGGAGAGGAGTGCTTTATTGTGATAGTCAGAGCGCTATACATCTTGCCAAGAATCCAGTATATCATGTCAGAACGAAGCACATCGACGTCAAATACCATTTTATATGCTCGCTAGTTGAAGACGGAAAGTTACATTTGATAAAGATTTTGGGGAGTCAAAATCCGGCGGACATGTTGACGAAGGCAGTCACCATTGAGAAACTGAAGTTGTGCGCAACTTTAGTTGGCCTTCACGAGTAGAAGACGAAGGCGGAGCCACACTACAAGGATTGGCGAGATCACCGGGATGTTAATGATTAAAGAATAGATTTTTCAAGTAGGAGAAGATGCTTGCGAGAAGGCGGAGTTCTGGAGAGCTTATTGATGGTGGTTTGATCTCCAAGTGGGAGATTGTTGGTCTTGAAAGTGGAGACCCAAACCTAGAATCAAAATCAACAATCGCATGAAAATTTAAGACAGACCATGGGTGTGGTCTGCACCACACCAGGGTGTGGCAGAGTCTGCCCTGTCTGCCATGGGTGTGGTCTGCGCCACACCAGGGTGTGGCAGACTTGTTTTAGAATTCTAATCTGTTTGGGACTGTGTTTTGTTATAAATAGAAACACGTCCCTTTAGGGTTTAAGAGAGAAAAGGAGCACGAAAAAAGAGGGTTTTGAGGGCTCTTTGAGGTTAGAAATCTTAGAGAGAGAGATCAATTGTAAGCATTGTAATCTTCTTCAAGTAATCAAAGAATTGTGTGGTGTGGATCCCGAGGACGTAGGCGCGTTGCCAAACCTCGTTAAATCTGGTGTGTTCTTTCTTGTTTACTTTCCTACAAGTTTTTATCTTTGATTTGTGGTGAATTTCTTTCTTGCTCAACTCTCAAACACAAGATCCCGAAGGGTACGGATTTGATTTGATTATTTCGAATCCCCAACAGGTAGAGGATGAAGATGTTAGACCCTAGAGGGGGTGATTAGGGTCTTATGCTAATCTAATCTGATTTTATGCTAATTAAAACTAATTAACAAGTTATCCTAGCATGTATGAAATACAACAAGATATATGAGCTAGGATAAGCAATATGAATAATAAGATATATCCTATATGATAAAAATATATGCAATGATATATAAACTAACACAAGGGTGAAATAAACATAAACAGGATAGTGGATGAAATAAATGAGCAATGCACAATTGGCGATATAAGATAAATGCAAAAGCAAATGTGCCAATAACAAACTCAAACACACTCAAATGATCACGGAGTTCGGACCTTCTGTCCTACGTCTCCGCTCTCCACTCCCGGGGAGAAATCCACTATCACAACTCGGTTTGGAAGCCGGAACTTCTATACACTCGGTTTTCTAGCTAACCAAAAACTCTACAACTCACACTCTAGTAAACCCACTCTACACCCTCACAAGTGTTGGACCTAGCCGTGTCTCCCTCAAGTGCTCGGTTACAACCTCTCCCTAGGTTCGTCAACCGATGCCACTCCTCTTGGGACGATCCCCGACTCTCACCACACACTCCTCTCGGTGTACAAGTGTATTACAAAGTGTATCTCACAATAAGTAAAAATACAACAAATGATTGTTCTCTAATATGAATGAGAACACAATGAAAGCTCACACTCAATTGTTACAACTCTCACCAACCTAAATATACTATGTATGAAAATACAATAAGCTCATGTAGATGTGTGTAAATAATGAGTGAAATAAAATCGAACTCAAATAGCAAACTAGCAATAATAAGAATACGAAAATCAATAATAAAATTGCTAGAGAAAAGAGTTAAAAAACTTCTCTATAAACTCAAAGGAGAGGATGAATAAGATTGAGAATGAATCCCTCAATTTGCAATGTAAGCTTCCTCCTTTATAAATAAAAACCAAACTTAAAACAAACTGTAAAACCCTCTTAAACTTGTTTAAAACTTTCTCCTTGGTTACTGATGGAAGAAGGGTTGAGGGGTTTATATAGGAAGAGAAACCAACAGCCAAAACCCCAAACAAAACAACAAAAATCTCAAAAAACTAGGAATACAATTCTGTACTAAAAATAGCCATTGGGCTATCGGCGGTCGACCGTGAAATTCTCGTGGTCGACAGCGATGCACTTTTGAACCTGAGAAAACTTCCAGAGAGTTCGATGGTCGACCGTGTTGGTCGACCGTGGGAATTTCCAGCTTGACGGTCAACCGTGACGGTCGACTGTGAAAGTTTCTGCTACATCCTGAGGGAAAAACAAAGGCGTGGTCGACCGTGGCGGTCGACCGTGAACCGATATATGAAATTTTCAGGTTTGAAAACAGTTTGTTGATTTTAAAACACTGTTTAAAAATATCAAATAAATTCCAAAAATTATGAAACTTTGGGAAATAATTGTAGACATGATAGTACACATGCTACAAAAACTGGTTTTTAAAAAGGACCTTCCAAATGAAAAATATCATTATTTTACAAAATAGTCCAAAACATAAAAATGTAAACATGTGAATTTTGACATTTTGGCTAAACCATGTTTTAAAACTTTACAAAATAATTTTATAGACTTGAAAAAAGATGTAAACTATTGTTATGAAGTCTATAAATATTAAATATAGTATTTTCACAAATACAATAGAATATGAAACATATGAGTATGTATATTAATATGTTTTTGTTTTATATCTATGAAATTAAACCAAACCAACTTATCCACATAAAAACAAACATTTATGAATATAAAATATTTATTTATATGCTTGTAAAAACTTTGTTTGTGGATAAACCAAAATCCAAAATGTGTATATATATATATATAACTATATATATGTAAAACTAAAATGTGTATGTGTGTATATGATATTGAGCTTAGAGTATCTAACACACATAATATAAACTCCCAAACTAATTATACCCAAGCTTGTGATCTTCAACGAAGCTCTATCTTGGTACACTTGCGGACGAAGTTGAACTTGAATCTTTAACTTGAATGCGGAAGCTTCACTCCACAATTCCGCCAACCTCCATTGGATATGATCGTGAATGCGTAATTCCATCCATCCTCCAACATGTTGTTTGTCTACAGGAAATAGAAATACACAAACACTAGATAAATAATATTAGATGTAAATTGTTTGTAAATCATCATCAAAACAAGAAGGCTAACAGAAGATAAGGCGATGTTGTTGCTAAGTTCATTACCAGAGGTTGATTTTGGTACCTTTATCCTTACAATGATCAATGGTTGAACCACTGTTAGCTAGAAGGAGGTGACCTCAGTATTGATGAACTATGAGTTGAGGAAGAGTGATAGTGAACCCTCCGAGAAGGCATTGGGAGATGCATTGGTAGTGAGAGTCCGTAGTCCAAACCGCCGTCCATTTAATCGCTCCAAGTCAAAGCAAGAAGGTGGCTATAAGAGTGTTGGTAAAAATCAATATTGTTTTTGTAAAGAGGATGGGCACTGGAAGAATGAATGCCTAAAGTTGAGAGATAGATCCGGGAAGAATAAAGGGAAAGCTATACATGCTTCAGAGGTGAATGTTGCCAAAGCTAGTGGCGACAATTTAGATTCAGATTCTTCGGGCTATTCAAGCCCAACATTACCGTCAGTTTGTTATGTCGACTCTACAGAGTAAATGTTGGATTCAGGTGCTACATACTATATTTACCCTAGGAGGGATTGGTTCTCCAGCTTTGAGGAGTTGGAAAGAGGGGATGTCGTGCTCATGGGTAATAACCACGTATGTCCTATTGGTGGTATTAGCACAGTTCGGATCCGGATGTGTGATGGGGTGACTAGGGAGTTAAAAGAAGTGAGATTCGGTCCTCAATTGATGAAGAATATCATTTCACTTGGAACTTTGGAGGCAGCTGGCTATAAGGTGATCTTGGAGAATGCAACTCTGAAGGTCACAAATGGGTCAATGGTGGTGATGAGAGGTGTTAGGGAAAATAACATTTACTACTTGAAGGGCAAGATAGTAACAGGGGGTCTAGCAGCTTTGATTAACAGAGAGGAGGATACTACCAGCTTATAGCACATAAGATTGGGACACACTGATGATAAGTCCCTACAGGTATTGGCACAACAAGGGCTATTGAAGGGTGCAAAGACCTGTAAGATGGAGCTATGTGAACATTGCATACTTGGAAAGAAGACAAAAGTAAAATTCAGCACCGTAATTCACAATACCCAATGTATATTGGATTATGTTCATACTGATGTTTGGGGTCCTTCCAAGAACACATCTCTTGGTGGGGCCAATTATTTTATCACTTTCATTGATGATTATTCCAAGAGAAATTGGGTATATCCTATGAAGCATAAACATGAGGTCATAGATATATTTGTGGAATGGAAGAAGAAAATAGAGCTGCAGACAGGTAGAAAGGTAAAGGTACTCCGTTCGGATAATGGTGGTGAGTACAAGAGTGATCCATTTCTGTAATTTTATCGGGATCACGGTATTAGGCGACACTTCACAGTTAGGGAGACACCACAACAAAACAGGGTGGCCGAGAGATTGAATCGTACCTTGCTAGAGAAGGTGTGTTGTATGCTCTCACAGAGTGGATTAGCAAGATCCTTTTGGATCCAGGCGTTGGTTTATGCAAGCCATCTCATGAATAGGTTGTCCTGCACTGTGATACATGAAAAGACTCTTATGGAGAAATGGTCTGGTACAGCGGCTAGTGATTATGCGTTGCTTCGGATATTCGGGTGTCCATCTTACTATCATGTGAATGATGGAAAATTGAATTCGAGAGCTAGAAAAGCAGTCTTCGTGGGCTTTAGAGATGTAGTTAAAGGCTTCAAGTTGTGGGATCCACAAGATAAAAAGGTGATCATTAGCAGAGATGTCATGTTTGATGAGGCTCACATGATAAGGTCTTAGATTCCTCAGCAGGTGGAGGAAAGCCAGACTAGTGGGGTATCGTAGTAAGTGGAGGATGATGTGACTCCACAGACTTCAGATAGTACTGTATCTATTAAGACTCCTATAGAAGTGACACTGGAAGGAGATGATATGACAGATGGGTAGGTGGAGGATATAGTGGATGTTAGGACTCAGGAACAGTGTCATGTTCAGGAGTCCATTGTAGCTAATAGACCAAGAAAAAATATTCGTCGGCCAGCTAGATATGATGACGTGATGGTTGCATATGCTTTATTAGCTAAGGTCGTTGATGATTTGGTTCCTTCTACATTCAGGGAAGTAGAGTCAAGCTTTGATTCAATTAGGTAGAGGGAAGCTATGGAGAAGGAGATGCGATCTCTTCAGAAGAACAACACTTGGGAACTTGCAAAGCTACCAAAGGGTAAGAAGGCTATTGGATGCAAGTGGGTGTATGCAAAAAAAGAGCGATCTTCTATTAGGGATATTCGGTTCAAAGCCAGATTAGTTGCCAAGGGATATGCACAGCTAGAGGACGTTGATTACAATAAGGTATTTTTACCTGTTGTGAAGCATTCATCAGTTCGTATTTTATTGGCGTTGGTTGCACAGCTGGATTTGGATTTGGTCCAGATGGATGTGAAAACAGCCTTTCTATATGGAGATTTAGAAGAGGAGATCTATATGTCACAACCTATGGGTTTTAAAGCTACAGACAAGGATGATTTAGTATGTAAACTGAAGAAATCTCTTTATGGATTGAACCAATCACCGCGGCAATGGTACAAGAGATTTGATAGTTTCATGATTGGCCAAGGGTACACGAGGAGCCCATATAACCCGTGTGTGTACATGCACAAGCTACTAGATGGAGAGCATATTTATTTACTGTTATATATTAACGATATGCTCATTGCTTCCAGAAACTCTTCAGCTATTAGGAAGTTAAAAAAGGAATTATCATCCGAATTTGAGATGAAGGTTCTTGGAGAAGCAAAGAAGATATTGGGCATGAAGATTGAGACATACAGGGTGAAGGGGAGGTTGAAGTTGACACATAAGAGTTACTTGCAGAAGATGCTGAAGAAATTCAGTTATGACGGCAATGCTAAGGCGGTGAGTACTCTATTAGCTCCTCACTTTAAGCTATCAGTTAAGATATCACATGTTTTAGTTAAGGACCGTGAATACATGTCCAAAGTGTTTGCGTCGAAAGTTGTTGTTTTCATTGCTATCGAATCTATTACAACTTTAGTCATTACAATAAACTCGAATAAAATAAAAGGTTGATCTTTTTATAAGATCTCCTTACACAATGAAAATAAAAAGAAGTTTACAACTTTATCAAACAAACACAGAGATCGTTTATCGGTCTTCTGCTTACGTGGGATCTTTGCATGTGCCGGGGATTTTGATATCCGTGGACTGCCTTAGATCTGGATCTGGTTGATGAAAATTTAGCAGAGCTCCTACCTCACCAAGAAGGTATTTGCTTGAAGCGCTGAAATCGACCAAGCGAAATCAGTAGCTCTTCTTGAGATTAAGACCAAGCCTAATCTCGAGGAATGGACGGGAACGAGCTTCGGATGTCCACCCTCACTAAAATTCGTGCTCCTTTGACTCCTCAATCCGACAGTACCTCCTCGTCTTAATAATTTATCCCCCCGCTGAAAGGAGGACCCGAGCTCGTATTTATAAGCTTCGGATGTGGTTATTTGGTGAGAACAAGTGATTTGGCTCTATCTTTAGTTAACAACAGCCTAATCACGTTTGGGGATGATATCAAGTCAGTTAGGATCTCATGAACCAACAAATCCTGAGAAAAACCGATTGAAAACATCAAAAACGTGTCTGGAGGTCAAAACTGCGCGCAGGGCGAATCTGACCCTCGCTTGCATAGGTCGGACGGATCCGACCCGCACCAGCGCGGGTCGGATTCTTCCGACCCACGCTTGCGCGGGTCGGATCATTCCGACCAGCGCGGGCGCGGGTCGGATTGGTCTGTCCCGCGTGACGCGTTGGGATTTCTGGTTTCGCTGATTTCTTGTGTTTTTCGGCTCTTCCGGGACTTGTATTTTCTACTGTTTTGCGTGTTTGACTGTCTCGTCGACTTGCACGCTTCGTTGTGGGATTAACCATCGAACGTGCATTGGTTGATATGCGCGTGTGTTGATTAATGCGTGCGCGTGTGTTGGCGTGCGCGAGTTGATTGACGCGCGCGTGTTGACCGACGCACGCGAGTTGATTAACCCACGAGTTGATTGACGTGTACGTGTTGATTAAGGCGCATGAGTTGATTGACGCACGCGAGCTAATTGGTGTTTGCCATTGTGGTGGTTCATTGTTATGCCATCAACGGTTCACCGATTCGTTTCATGCGCTTGTCGGTGTCGGATGATCCTCTTCGACTCGGATAATGACGTTCATCGCCTTCTCTTGGTCTCGAGCTGTGTGCGAGCACCCATAGGCATTTTTAGATGCCTACACAAAGTTCCATATGCCAATGTTGTGAGTAGCTTGATGTATGTGATGGTGTGTATAAGGTCAGATTTATCACAGGCCGTAAGCATAGTATCAAGATACATGCACGACCCCGGGAATGGTCATTGGGAGGCCGTGAAGTGGATTCTATGGTATATAAAATGTACCGTGGATGTTGGTTTGGTATTCGAGAAGAATGGGAAGAATGGGAAGAATGGGCAGGATTAAATTGGTTATTTGGATTTCGATTATGTGGGGAATCTTGACAAGCATCGGTCTACTACTGGATATGTGTTTACACTAGCAGGAGCACCGGTGTGTTTGAGATGCACACTTCAATCTACAGTAGCTCTCTCCACTACGGAGGTAGAGTATATGGCATTGACTGAAGCTGTGAAAGAGGCTTTGTGGTTGTAGGGGTTATTTGATGACTTAGGGGTTGCACAGGATACCATCATGATACATTGTGATAGCATGTCAGGTATCTATTAGGCCAAGAACCAGGTGTATCATGCCCGCACAAAGCACATTGATGTCAGATTTCATTTTGTTCAAGATGTATTGGATGATGGAGACGTTAGATTGGATAAGATCCACACAAAGGACAATACGTCAGATATGTTGACCAAAGTTGTCACTAGAGTGAAACTTGGTCATTGTTTGGAATTGTTGAATATTCTTCGTTGTTGAGGGCCTTTGAAGGTCATTAGGGGAATTACGTGAAGGCTTAATTCCTTGGGCAAGAGGATACGTAGGCAGTCATTTATGATGCAGTCGATTTGGTGAGTAGACGACGACGGCACAGACAAGGCGAGGACTCGCAGCTCGCCTGACGCGGTCGAGGAGATCGCTTGCGTGGAGAGGCGAGTCACTCGCTTGCGGTGAACTCGCCTGATGGCGAGATTTGAGCTCGCCTGCAGATCTGTAGGCGAGGGCAGATGCGGGAGCTCACCTGATGGTGAGGTTTGAAGGCGAGATTGGAGCTTGTCTGTTGGAGGATGTAGAGTTCGCCTGCGGTGGAAGACAGCTAGCGTGGATCTCGCTTGCTGGGTCTCAAACTCGCCTGTTCGAAGTTCGCCTGCGGAGCTGTGGTGGGATCCAGCTAGATCCCATCCGATTGAAGAGAACTCGCTCTAGGGTTTCCCTATAAAAGAGAAACCTTGTTCACAGAGTGGCGGAGGAACGAGCAGCAAGGAGCGGAGCTTAAGCGCGAGCAGAGAATAAATCTCTGGCGGCGGCTGCGATTTTGTAGCCCCCAAATTTGTTTCAGCTCTCATTAATTAAAGGAGAGGGGGAGTTGAGCAATTAAGATAGGGGGTTATTTAAGAGAGAGTGGTTGAGCATTGATTTTAGATTAAAAATCAATTGCTATTTGTTTGAGAGATCTCAAGTTTGAGATCATCTTTCTTATTTGTAATTTATTATTATTAATAAGAAATTAGTGTGTCGTCCCCGTGGACGTAGCAGATTTGCCGAACCACGTAAAATCTGGTGTCTTGCATTTGCGTTACTTGTTCTGGTTGTTGATTAGTGTTCCAATCTCGTTTGTGATTGTGTGCCTTCGGTTCCGCTGCGCACAACATTATAAACTTTAATTTACATTCAGACTTCCTAGAACTCAAAGTAAGATGCTGTTGTGCGCGGCAGAAGCCAAACAATCAACCAACTATGATGCTTTGAGAAACCAAACCAAACGAACGCCGAAAGAAGGCCAAACAAATCAAAACAACGGCACAAACACAAACACCAATTTTAACGTGGTTCGGCAATTGCCTACGTCCACGGGGCAAGAAGGGGGTGGGTTTTCACTAATAGAGAAGGAGAGTACAAATTGAGATTACAAATCGCTCAAACGAACCAACTAATCTCACCAACAAATCTCTCAATCTCTCAACCAATATCTCTAACCAATTGCTCAGAAAGATCTCTCTTTTCTGTGCTCCAAAATCCCCCAAAACGTTCCCACAAAACCCTCAAATCGTATTGGTATTTATACCAAAACAGAAACCCAAACAGACTGCAAATAGGAACCTGAACTTTCCAAAAAACCCGTCGTAAGTCGACTTATCAGTCTGCATAAGTCGACTTGGCAGAGTGAAAAACGACAACTGGAGAAGAGATCATAAGTTGACTTATCAGACCTGATAAGTCGACTTGCCAGAGCCCAAAATCAACAATACAGAGCAGATCGTAAGTCGGCTTATGACACAAACATAAGTCGACTTACCATAAGTCGACTTATGCCTGTGCATGAGTCGACTTATGACCAAAAAACTACTTTTTCCAAGTTCTTCTCCACAATTCTCCACCTCGGCGAAGTTTTCCCAAAACTGAGCCGACACCAACCAAACAAATGCTTCACATGTTGAGACCCAAATGGGAGTGCGAACACTCAGCCCAAATGTCGATGTCGCTCACCAAATCGGCTGCATCAAAATGACTGCCTACGTATCCTTTGCCCAAGGAATCAAGCCTTCACGTAGTTCACCCAACGGCCTCCAAAGGCCCTCAATCCAATAGAAGAGTACGCAACCCTTCTCCATCATCACCAAATCTACGACTGATAGCACCTCCAATGGCCCCAAACTGACTCAATCCAAACACCTCCACCTGAGGTAAACCAATGGCCATATCCAAAATATATCTACCAGCTACCCTCGAATCTACCAACTCGTCATCTGCATCCAAAACCAAATGACTCACACGCTGTGTCACCTTAGCTGGAATCTCCAATAATGCAGAATGACCTGGAGTACATGGAGTAATCTCCACCCAACGTGGAGTAGCATCACTCTCCACCTGCTGCGACATCCGAACGATCTGATCAACACTCTCCACCTGCTGAGAGTCCAATGTGACATACCTGCTCAGAACAAAATCAGAAGCTCCCAAACGATAATCAACTGAGCCTCCGAACCCTAAACGCGCAATCGGATCCAATCTCACATCCACGATGTGACCAAGTGCTGGGTATCCAAACATCCGACGCAACCCAAAATCTAAAGCAGCTCCACCAGATCCAAAATTTCCAAACACAGCAGTCGGCGACCTATGACTAAGATGACCCAAATATGTCGAAGCTCCAGAACCAATGCTCGACAACCAACGCCGATCCTCCTCCAAAAAGGAATGACCCATCGAAACTGTCATCTCATCTCGTCGCCCCAAAGTCTCCACACCAATGAAGTGTCTCCTATTGCCGTGAGCTCGGCACAAACGTAAGAAAGGACCCCTACCAAAGCTAAAATAACGAGTTACCTTTCTGCCAATACACTTCTTCCAATTGTTGTTGACTTCTAGGACTTTACACCAACGGGAACTGGTCGCGACCCAATAATGCCTA
Source organism: Asparagus kiusianus (assembly GCA_022839385.1). Taxonomy (NCBI): domain Eukaryota; kingdom Viridiplantae; phylum Streptophyta; class Magnoliopsida; order Asparagales; family Asparagaceae; genus Asparagus; species Asparagus kiusianus. Next base: position 20,090 of record BQKN01066539.1, read on the forward strand.
GAACCATCATCAACTGCGGAAACCAAGATACGATTACCTCCCAATGATGCCTCCTTAAAAGGCCCCCAAATGCCAGACTGAACACCTCCTAAAAGACCCCTCGCTCGATGGATAGGAGTGCCAAACTCCACCACGGTCTTGCTCATCCCAATGTGCTCACAGGACTTCAATCTGTAGGTCATAGCACTCCTCAACAACCAATGCACGGCATTACCAATCATATACCCCAGCACCAAACAATGCCACAGTCTAGCCGAATCTGATGAAGTCGTCATCTCCCTATCAATCACCGTGCTTCCGTGCAAATAATGCAAATTTCTCCTTCTGACGCCCTTCATCACAAGCGTGGACCCAAATGTAACCTTCAAGCGTGCATCCGCCAAGGTCACCCTATAGCCTGCTGCCTCCAAAGCTCCAAGTGAAATGATGTTCTTCTTCAACTGAGGAACGAACCTCACTCTAACCAATTCCCGAATCACCCTGTTACTCATCCTGATCCGAACGGTACCGATACCACCAATAGAGCATTTGTGATCATTCCCCATAAGCACGAAATCCCCTCTTTCCAACTTCTGAAAGCTGGAGAACCAATCCCTCCTAGGGCAAATGTGGTATGTAGCCCCCGAATCCAACATTCACTCTGTAGAGTAGGCAACACAAACTAACGGCAGTGCAGATAATGAGTAGCCCGAAGAATCCGAATCTGAATCGTTGCCACTAGCCTTGACAACATTCGCCTCTGAAGCTTGAATAGCTTTTCCCTTATTCTTCCCGGCTCGATCAACTAACTTTAGGTATTCGGCTTTCCAATGTCCATCCTCTTTGCAAAAGGCACACTGATTCTTACGAACTCTAAGATGTGCCCCTCTAGACTATGACCTTCCACTACGGTTTGGACCCTTTGCTCTTGTGACCAACGCCCCCGCTACCGGCTCAAACGAAGTCTCCTTATCCTTCTTTCGAAGCTGATAATTCACAAGTGCAGCGGTGACCTCACTATACGAAAGAGATGCCTTCCCATTAATAAGAGTAAGAACGAAGGTCTCATATTCATCGTCGGGCAAGGAACTCAATAACAACAACGTCTTGTCCTCATCTTCAATTACCACATCTACATTCGCCAAATCCACAAGAAGCTTCGTGTAGTGGTTCATGTGATCACCAATGGTGGTTCCTTTCTTCAACTGGAAGCGGTAAAGCCTCCTCTTCAAATGTAAGCGATTCTCCACACTCTTGGTCAAATACTTGCTCTCAAGGATCTCCCAAATCTTCTTTGCAGAAGTCTCATTGATCACATCATACTTTAGATCTTGAGTGAGACAAGACCTAATCACACCACACGCCGTTCGATTCATCTTTTTCCAAACCTTCTCATCAATATTGTCCGGTTTCCCGTCCAACTCCAACGTAACTTCCAAATTTTGCGCGTTGAGCGCATCCATGACTTCGCATCGCCAAAGTCCAAAATTGTTTGTGCCATTGAACTTTTCCACGTCTGTAGGCGTATAAAACTGCCTATAGGTCCCTTAACACAGCTCGACGACGTCGAACCAACCATCGGGCGACGTACGCAAACACGATCGTTAGTCTGCAACACCGAAGCCAAGTGGTACGCAACGAAGCGGATTAACGAGACTACGAAGCTGACGAACCACACGCAAATGACAGAATGAATCCACTCGCGTGCGGAATCAAGCCAACGGTTTAGTGAATCAACGAGTCATCCAACCAAGAGCGGACTCGGACGAATCGCGATCGATTTAAGATCAGTTTCGAACTCAAACACCAAGGCGGATTTACTGCCAAATCAGGATCCAGACTACCAAATCAAAGTCCAGATCCACAACCGAATCACGGACAGAGCCAGAACCGGACAACGGACAAAACGACGTCACACCCGGGCGACTCGGCCAAAGCTGAACCACCCAGGTGGCTCGGCCAAAGCCGAGCCACCCATGGATGGCTCGGTGGCCGAGCCACCCAATGGGGTGGCTGAGCCACCCCATGGTGGCTCGGTTGCCGAGCCACCTATGGGTGGCCGTCCTCAGACACGTGCGCACGGGCATGTGAAGAGGGCCTATAAATAGGAGAGGGGGTGGCTCATTTTCAAGGGTTGGAAATTTTGGAGAGAGGCGAAGCCCTGCAGGATTCGAAGCTCAAAATTTAAAAAGATCCAAACTTTGGGACTTCAAGGACTTGCTCATCCAGATCTGGTGCTCGGCGATCATCAACGCCAAATAAGGCAGGAGTTCGAGAGGACCGGATCTCAGATCTACGTAGTTATACTCCTAATCAAAGCTTGATCTTTGATCCCGAGATTAGGGCGATTATTTCCTTGGTGAACTAATCCCCCCGGCTATTATTTCCTTGGCGAAATAATACCCGTCATACTGCGTAGATCCGACCGGATCTAGATCTTACGGTGGTCCACGGATAAACCCCGGCGCAGGCAAACAACCCACGCAAGCGAGCGACCGCAAAACAGGAGCTCGTGATTTGTTAGGCAAAAGGAGAAAGTTGTAATTTTTTTTATTTTTCTTTGATTTTCATTGTAACCGGATCTTATAAAAAGACCGCATCTTTGTAATCGATAAACTATTACAAGAGTGTGCAATGGAATCAATGAAGAAAGCAACGATTTTTCCCGCGAACAATCTGGCGACCACAGTGGGAGCCACCGATCTCGCTGCCGAGATCGTTGCGTCGCAGCCGCTGATCCCGATCCCGGTCGTGGAGGAGGTCGAATATGAGTTCGACCAGCAGAAGTTCGAGGAGTACTTATCGTCCTCGTCCGGATCAACCTCCCCCCGCAAGTCCAAGAAGTTCTCCGCCAGGAGAAGAGCTCGTTGGTATGAAGATGTTGAAAACACCAACGAAGATCTCGCCCCGTTGGATGCCAAAGTTTCATTGGGTGAGATCCCTCCAATTTCCAACCAGGTCAAGCCGATTCCTGCCAATTCCTCCGTCACCAAAGGAGTGGTGACTCTCTCGAAGAGAGCCCGCCAAAGGCGACGCTAACGCTTGGCCTGAGAATTCGCGAAGGCAATGGAATCCACGATGGAATCCGCCATAATGCGAGTCCGAAGAACAAGAGAGGCAAACAGCCTCAACAACCGATGAATGGCAGCTCCTCCAAGCCGCCAACGAACGAATGGATCCGTGTCAAACGGAATCGTTCGACACTTGAGGAGCGCATTCACAAGCGCCGCGCACTGTCAGCGTAGGCACGGGCTCAAGTCCAAGAGGCCTATAGAAGACTGCAGAAGGAGGTGGCAAAGAAACCACCACCAACCCGCCAAGTATGGAGGCCGAAATCTGAAGCGGTGATTCAGGCTAAGGCACAATCGTTACAGCCTTCGAAGCGGGTTCAACCTCAGGCGAGCCAACTCAAATCGCCGATAATCCCCATAGATTCTCCGGGAGATCCCGCAGGACCATCCCGAAGAAGGAGGTCAGTTTTGGAACGCATCGGTCCAATTCCCGATGAAAGAGGCAAGGCTCCAGTTCAAGAACGTTTGGGCCCGATGAAGAAGCCCCGAACGACTCAACTTGCTGGGGGTTGCCATCATTTTCAGCATGACAAGGAGTTCAAGGCTGCTGCGTGCGCTAATTTGCGCATCGAAGTCCAGGAGCCCGCTGAGAACCGGCGCCCACAAAGGCATGTTTCGAGGCGCGTAACTTTTGAAAGCCCGAAGAAGGCAATTCATTCTCAGAAGGAAGCGTTATCATCCGATGACGATGACGTTATACCTGGGAAATCGTGCCAACACACGATAGGTTGCTCCGACTTTCAAACGGACGAGCTGTACTATCGTGTTGGGGGTACGAATAAAACTAGAAAAAGGAGTCCTCGGAAATCAGAAACTCAGTGCCCCTGTTCCAAACTCATTCGGGCAGTGTTGTCTGAATGCAGATGCAATAATACAATCCCCGAGAGAGTTTCTGTGTTCGAGAGGCTCAGTACAGAAATACCAAAACCAAGGCATAGGCGTTTTCGGAAAAGAAGAATGGCAGTTGAAGAGGGAGAATTCCCGAGAGTCACTGCCAACATGACCAGCAAGGGAACATCGGCTCAAGACAATCCCGAGGCGATTCCAGAGGTGCCCCGATGTCTAACCCGTCTGCAGTCTGGAGCCATCGCACGAGGAACTTATGGTAGGGTTCGGACAAAACTACCTTTAGAAGGTGAAGAGTCGGATGCCTGCTCTACGGTCGCATCAGATAATACAGTGTCTAGTGAGGGTGAACCCCGCGAGTCGCTGATGATAAGCGCGGAACAAGTGGCCAAGATGCTCGAAGAAGCCATGGCTAAACAGCAAGAGAGCTTCAAGTTCGAAATGCAGATGGCCATGCAGACTATGAGAGAGATGCATGACCAACAAATCCAGGCATTGAGGAACCAACAAGGCGAACCAAGTCGTCATAACCAGAACAATCTGGAAGATGAGGACACAGATGCAAATGAAACTCATAACGCCAATAACCCTCCCATCAATGCAGGGGGTGGTAACGAGGATGCCAACGAAGATACAGGTGAAAACTTGAAGATCAAAAACCTCGAGAGCAAAATCAATACGTTGATTTCTGCTCAAGAGATGAAGAAGACGGGCATTCCTTGTCCATACCCAAGAGAGTGGGAATCAATCCCCTATCCGGCGAAGTTTAGTCTAATCAACTTCACGTCGTTCGATGGGAAGGGTTCCCCCACTCAGCATTTGATTTATTTCAAATCGCACCTGGGTGTTATCTCTGGTAACGAGCCTTTGATGGTACGGTCCTTCGTTGGTACTCTTTGTGGAGCCGCCTTCGATTGGTATCGCCGCCTCAAGCCAGGAAGCGTAAATAGCTGGGACGACATGGAGACAAAATTCCTCGCTAACTTCTTCGATGACGACACCGAGATATCCATCGGAACGTTGCTCGACGAGAAACAAAAGGACGGGGAATTGGTCGATACCTTCGTCAAGAGGTTCCGGAACAAAGCGATGAACTGTCGGGACCTAATCACTGAAGAGTTCATCCTCCAAACTTGCCACAACAACCTCACGTTGGACGTGTTGGAAGCAATGGGGACAGCACCATCCAACTCTTGGAAAGACTTGAAGGTGCGCGGTGAACAAGCCGAGCGCTTCCTCCGAAGGAAAAAGGCCGAGAGGAGACAATCGACGACGAATCCTCCGAACTCGAACTTCGCCTCCCGTGGTAAGGGCAAGACACCTGCAGCCGCTGTTGATGCTAATCAAACGTCACAACAGCAGCCCCGGAGACAACAAAAGACATCGGGCCCGAAACTCCAAAAAGAGTATTCCTTCAAGGACGAAGACGTTCCAGCCATCTTCGAATCCCTCTTTGAAAACAACAAGATCAAGCTCCCGCCCATCATGAATCAGGAGGAAGCTGAAAATACTGTGGATCCAAAATACTGCGCATATCACAGGAGGATCCTTCATCCAACCAAGGCGTGCTTTACACTCAAGAATAGTATCCAAACCTTGGTTGAAGCCGGCGTCATAACGCTAGGGTAAGCCAGTTGAGAACGGCCAACTCCAAAGAGTATACGAGTATAAACTGTTTCTCAAAACTCCAAAGAGTATACGAGTATAAACTCTTTCTCAAAACTCCAAAGAGTATACGAGTATAAACTGTTTCTCAAAACTCCAAAGAGTATACGAGTATAAACTGTTTCTCAAAACTCCAAAGAGTATACGAGTATAAACTGTTTCTCAAGACTCCGAAGAGTATATGAGTATAAACTGCTTCTCAATCCTCCGACTGGTATAAGAGGTTAAACTGCTCCCTGATACTCTAATAAGTATATGAGTCTAAACTATTTCCTTTCTTCCACGGGAAGTTCCTGGAGAGTGCCATGCGTGGTATTCTTAAGGATAACCCGATCGTGCAGCTGATATAATGATACACCCAGTTTTGCAAAGAAAGCTGGGGGTGGATAATTCATGTAACGGGAAGTTTCCAGAAGAATGTTAAATGTAATATTCTTAGGGATAACCCGGTCATTATGAATAAAGTGATAAACACTAAACTCTTAATTTCCGAACACTATTGGTGTTTGACGACTCATAGTCTCCCACCACAGAATCCCCCACCGATCAAACTAATTAACGGCGGGACCATCAAAATTCTTTCCTATTTAATCCATTCAAATTTCTGCTATGTTCGTGCACTCAACAATTTCATGTTTAGAGTCCGGATATAATGCTTAGAATTTTGATCTATCGATCATTGACGACTTGCCAAAACCCCTTTTTGTTAAGTCTTTATCACTTAACATCAGGATCCTCTTTTGAGTGATTTGTACGAATCAACATTCCTACGGTGATTTGTACTCTCACTCTCACTTTTCACTCGATCAAACATTCTTACAGTTAGGATCGTTTTAAACCTCCCACTTGGTCAAACCTTCCTACAGTTAGGACCACAATCAAAATCCCCTCTCGATTCCTCCAATGAACGAGAGGTCCACTTTCAAATCGAGTGATCAAACCTTCCTACAGTTAGGATCATCTCAAACTCTCGCTTGGTCAAACCTTCCTACAGTTAGGACCAAAACCACGATTCATTCTCGATAAACGAGAAATTCATCTTTAGTTCGGTAATCAAACCTTCCGATAGTTAGGGTTATCCGAATCTCTTCGATTCTCGGAGTGGAGATCCCACTCTCAGTTTCACCTTTTCGGATTCTGGGGGTGGAGATCCCATCTCGAGTCTCCCTTCCAACTGGGAATAGAATATAAAATTCTTCCTTCCTTGTATTCGGGTTCGCCTTCACCCTAAAAGAAGACCGGGAAATAGAATATAAAATTCTTCCTTTCCCACACCAACCTTTTCTAAGAATATAGGATTCATCTTAGGAAGTTTATCCCGAATCCTAAGCAGGGATATGTCTGCGCCTAACACGCGCTGCCGGTTTAGTCTTTCTCCGTAGAAGAAGACACCAGAGTTCAATTCTGGGGTAGTTTATCCCGAAACCTAAGCAGGGATAAGTCTGCGTCTAACCCGCGCTGTCGGTTAGTTATTAACCGTTAAAAAGAACACCCGCCCATATATTCAACATTGTGGCAGGTTGTTATTAATAACACCAGAATCCGTGCCTCATACGCATGGGGAATTTCATCCTGAATCCTAAGAAAGGGTATGCCGACGCCTAACACGCGTCGCCGGTTTAGTCTTTAACCGTGGAAAAAGATACCAAAACCTGATTATGGGGACCTTTATCCCGAAGCCTAAGTAGGGATAAATCAACGTCTAATACACGTTGCTGGGTAGCCTATTCCCATAACAACGGCAAAGTCTACGTATTCGAAATCGTAGCACAAAGTCTAAGGGAGTTCATTCCTTTAGCGTAACGGTACATGCGGAACGGATTTAGACAATCCGCATGCTAGCCCGACTCAAACGGTAGTCGGTAAAGGCTAATCAAATCCGTTGAAGGCTGAGGGTTAGCCAAAAATCCTAAAGTCAACACCTAACACGTGTCGCCGGGTAGCCTATTCCCGTAATAAATGGTAAAGCCTATGTATTCAAAATCATAGCACAAAGTCTAAGGGAGTTCATTCCTTTAGCACAACGTCACATGCGGAACGGACTAAAACAATCCGCATGTAAGCCCGACTCAAATGGTAGTCGGTAAGAGTACGTCAAATCCGTTGAAGGCTGAGGATTTGCCAAAAATCCTAAAGTTAACATCTAATACACATTGCTGTTTAGTCTTTTCACAGGAGAAAGACGAAGTCTACGTATTCAATATCGTAGCACTAAAAGGGTTAACTCTTTTAGCTTAACGTCACTTGCGGAACGGGCTTAAACAATCTGCATGCTAGCCCGACTCAAACGGTAGTCGGTAAAGGCTTATCAAATCCGTTGATGGCTGAGAATTTGCCAAAAATTCTATGAATACGAGTCATTGACGCATCAATTTTATAAATTGGTCTCGTGACTCAAGTACCTGCCACACTCCAATTCCTTAAGAGCTTAAACTGTGTATACTCCAGCAGACGTACGAGTATAAACTGTGTCAAACGCCGGACAACGCGTTATAATGAAACCTGGACGCCGGACAACGCGTTATAATGAAACCTGGACGCCGGACAACGCGTCACAAGGAATCTCAAACGTCGGACAACGTGTTGCAAATGAAGATTCAACGCCAACAACCGATGGTCAATTCTATGTTAAAACAACAAACACGAGCTAAAGATCAGAAAACCAGGAATTAGCTTCAAATTCAAAATTCCGACAACGGTCAGACAATAAATGCAGCACCGGAACCCTTACAGACATTCGACAAAGCACCGAATAGCCTGAAGGATTGAAGGAATCAAGAACAGAAGCCATTCCAAAGTCCCGTTACACCGACTGAAGGTTGGGACAATCATATCCAAAGTATTCCAGACTCTTCTACAAAAGGACGAGGCTGAAATACTTTGGAGGGGGGTATCTGTAGGCGTATAAAACTGCCTATAGGTCCCTTAACACAGCTCGACGACGTCGAACCAACCATCGGGCGACGCACGCAAACACGATCGTTAGTCTGCAACACCGAAGCCAAGTGGTACGCAACGAAGCAGATTAACGAGACTACGAAGCTGACGAACCACACGCAAACAACGGAATGAATCCACTCGCGTGCGGAATCAAGCCAACGGTTTAGTGAATCAACGAGTCATCCAACCAAGAGCGGACTCGTACGAATCGCGATCGATTTAAGATCAGTTTCGAACTCAAACACCAAGGCGGATTTACTACCAAATCAGGATCCAGAATACCAAATCAAAGTCCAGATCCACAACCGAATTACGGACAGAGCCAGAACCGGACAACGGACAAAACGACGCCACACCTGGGCGACTCGGCCAAAGCCGAACCACCTAGGTGGCTCAGCCAAAGCCGAGCCACCAAGGGGTGGCCGAGCCACCCCATGGTGGCTCGGCAGTAGCCGAGCCACCCATGGGTTGCTCGGTGGCCGAGCCACCCAATGGGGTGGTCGAGCCACCCCATGGTGGCTCGGTTGCCGAGCCACCTATGGGTGGCCATCCTCAGACACGTGCGCACGGGCACAGTGAAGAGGGCCTATAAATAGGAGAGGGGGTGGCTCATTTTCAAGGGTTGGAAATTTTGGAGAGAGGCGAAGCCCTGCAGGATTCGAAGCTCAAAACTTAAAAAGATCCAAACTTTGTGACTTCAAGGACTTGCTCATCCAGATCTGGTGCTCGGCGATCATCAACGCCAAATAAGGCAGGAGTTCGAGAGGACCGGATCTCAGATCTACGTAGTTATACTCCGAATCAAAGCTTGGTCTTTGATCCTGAGATTAGGGCGATTATTTCCTTGGTGAACTAATCCCCCCGGCTATTATTTCCTTGGCGAAATAATACCCGTCATACTGCGTAGATCCGACCGGATCTAGATCTCGCGGTGGTCCACGGATAAACCCCGGCGCAGGCAAACAACCCACGCAAGCGAGCGACCGCAAAACAGGAGCTCGTGATTTGTTCGGCAAAAGGAGAAAGTTATAAATTTTTTTATTTTTCTTTGATTTTCATTGTAACCGGATCTTATAAAAAGACCGGATCTTTGTAATCGATAAACTATTACAAGAGTGTGCAATGGAATCAATGAAGAAAGCAACGATTTTTCCCGCGAACAACGTCAATCTTCATCGAGTGGATATTCAAGCTTTGGACGGTCTTCACGCCGGAAGTACTGCCCACAACTCCTCCTTTCTCGGCCATAATCCTCAAAGCACCACGAAACCAATGCGGAAACAAACGAGAAATAGATCCAAACTGAAAAAGACGAGATTTTTACCAAAAAGATCCCACCTTTATCACCAAACGAAGCCCTAGATGAACTTCCAAAGCGATCTACTCCTCCAAATAGCCTAAGCATAGCCCGAGCTCTGATACCACTTGTTGTGCGCGGCGGAAGCCAAACAATCAACCAACTATGATGCTTTGAGAAACCAAACCAAATGAACGCCGAAAGAAGGCCAAACAAATCAAAACAATGGCACAAACACAAACACCAATTTTAACGTGGTTCGGCAATTGCCTACGTCCACGGGGCAAGAAGGGGGTGGGTTTTCACTAATAGAGAAGGAGAGTACAAATTAAGATTACAAATCGCTCAAACGAACCAACTAATCTCACCAACAAATCTCTCAATCTCTCAACCAATAACCCTAACCAATTGCTCAGAAAGATCTCTCTTTTCTGTGCTCCAAAATCCCCCAAAACGCTCTCACAAAACCCTCAAATCGTATTGGTATTTATACCAAAACAGAAACCCAAACAGACTGCAAATAGGAACCTGAACTTTCCAAAAAACCCGTCGTAAGTCGACTTATCAGTCAGCATAAGTCGACTTGGCAGAGCGAAAAACGACAACTGGAGAAGAGATCATAAGTCGACTTATCAGACCTGATAAGTCGACTTGCCAGAGCCCAAAATTAACATTCCAGAGCAGATCGTAAGTCGACTTACGACACAAACATAAGTCGACTTACCATAAGTCGACTTATGCCTGTGCATGAGTCGACTTATGACCAAAAAAACTGCTTTTTCCAAGTTCTTCTCCACAGATGCTTCATTGATCGTTATTAGATTATGGGTTTTGAGTCGAAACAAGGTTTCTAGGATAATAATAAGTGCAGGCTCAATTTCTATATGTGGATCCTCATTTACTCCCAAGATCACGCCAACATGCGTTCATGTGGTAGAGGTTTCACTTTAGCAATGTGAAAATCTAGAAAAATTGACGGGCGCATGTTCCTTTAACAACGTGTGTTGTTTGTCAAGATGTTGCACTCAAAATGCACAATTAACTAATATCCTTTATTTACAAGTCTTTCCTTTTCTCACTCGAGAAAACGTAGCCATATAAAAAGTCCTCACAATTGCAATATCCCAATCTCTCATGCTATTAAGACCGCCAGTCTGGAATCGCTTTTTTTGGGGATGTTTCTGCTTATTTTTTTTAAAGAAACAATCAATAATGATGTTTGATAATAATTTCTTTTGCGCTTCTGCTTTTAAGAGGGTAATTTTAGAAGCAATTTTAGGATGCTTTTAAAAGTAGCGTTTGTTTTTTTAGTTTGCATACGATCTTTATCTTTTGACATTGATATTTAAGCACTGTTTTACCAAACATCTTAGCTACTTTTAAAAAGAAGCGTATGATATATGATCACCAAACAACTATTCTTAGTGGCTTCTATAAGTTGCTTCTATAAGCTACTTATATAAGAAACTTAGAATAAGCTCCAGCAATACCAAACTGACCAAGTTTGTTGATCAAATTCCATAATAATCACAAGTTGGACTTTATTTTGACATTAAGATCTTAAGTCTCTTTATTGTTTTAATTCAATTAATTTAAGGTTTTTGAAGTGAAGGTCCTATTTTGACGCTTAAGACTTACTAGATGCCTAATTTCAAACAAAATAGTATATTCCCTAGCTAACAATTTAAAATATTCGAGAGTCCAAATTAAAATAAATTTGGAGTGTACAACCAAAATACTATAATTTCAAAGTCTAATGCTTGAGAACACATCTTAGTGAATTTGGTAAATTTAATTGATCGAGACTTGGGTAGAATGAGTAACCCAATCATTGAACAGTACAGTAATATTTTAGATGTCTTCTTGATTGCTTTTTTTTCTCAAATCATCTTACGTAATCATGTGTTTAATGTCATGTCGAAAAATCTAATCATGCTTCAGGCGGCTATAGTGAAAATATGTATATATGATGCTTTTGCGGATGAATATGATTATCATATAGGCGGGTGATATATTAGAGAACCTGTATGTATAAAATTGTAGGAGTATTGGTCTTTATGCGAGCTGCATCTAATTTTCATACAAATAATTACCAATATGATTAGGCCGATAAGATATTAATAAACTGATTATGTATAATTATAAAACAAGATTACTAATAGGAAAAATCAAACAATTATTTTTTTTCCTTCCTCTTTTTATTCACTTATCTCTTACCTCAAATTTTCGTTTTTCTTCTTTTTCTTCTTCTTCTTCTTTGACGTAGTCACGTAGTTTAGACAAAATTGATTGAATCAAACAAAATTCCCTAGAGTTAAGATACTTCAGTTTTATTTTAATTTCTAGTCAAATAATCACCGACTTATAATGTAATAATCATATATCTCATAATAGATAATTGTCATACCCTATGGCGATGACTTTCTAATCAAAGTTTATTTCAGAGAAGTTTAAATGGAGGTATCAAAGTGAATGAAAGCTTTCGAAACCTCGAGGGTTTTCTGTTAATCCGGAAATCTTAAGGGAGACTTTCGTAATTTACGTTTTTCAGGGAGACTTTCGCAATTTACGTTTTTCTTTTGTTAAGGATAAAGGGGGAAAAACAGGATATACCGCGGGCTAATTAAATAAATTAGCTTTATACGGTCTAAATTAAATTTAACTATGCCTTCACCGTTGATCATAGCCAGGCCCAACTTTCAGCGCTTCATCAGGCCCAGTGATTATTCTGATTTAGTCTAAGGCCCAATATGTCATAGGCATTCAAAATGTATTAGGCATTCAAAATCAAGGACCATTAGACATACTTATTTTCCACATAAAAGCTAGAAATATCAGAAAACCCCACTTAACTTAGGATGATTATTGAATAACCCATAACTCTCAAAATATTAGAAACCCCCCTAAGTTTCGGGTTATTAGAAAGTTGCCTTTAACTCTAAGACTTTATCAGAAACTACCCTAACAGCAGCATTAACCTCAATTTTCACAGGAGTAGGTAAAATTATGCAATGGGATAATTTTTACCAGTAAAATTTGTGGTACACTTTTAAGAGACCGATGAGTGGAGTAAGAATCCTATCAGAATGTTTTGCACTGTGCAGGACTTTCTGATCCAACCATTATGACTGTAATAGTTGTACTTCATAAGTAACATTGCTCATATGTGGTGTAGGTCTTCACGCATAATATATTGTTCTTATAGGAATACTACTATTATAAGTGTACAAATCTTCCCCACAAAAAGCTAAAAATTAGAAAACCCAACCTAACTCTGGATGGTTATTAGATAATCCCTAATAACTTTCAAAATATCAAAAAAATCTTATAAGTTTCAAGGTTATCAAAAAACTCTGCAATTTTCACATGAATCAATAAAATTATGGAGGGGGTAATTTTTGCAAGTAAATTTGTGGCTCACACTTAGAGTGTTCTGATATTTAGCCCACATTCTCATATTTTTAAAACAAGGAAAATTTGTGCCAAGACCCTAGAATTGAAAGACCCATGTGATGTGACACAATCCTTGATACTATTTCCCTTATATAAAAAACCCAAACCAATAGATTTTTTTGTGTTTTAGCCCCCTATACAAAGCCAACTAAACAATGAGGGAGTAAAACCCAAACAAAATTCCCAAAAATACACCTCATATTTGCAGTCAACGCCCCCCCCCCCCTATTTTTATGTAAAAAAAACCCAAATCAATAAACTTTTTTGTGTGTTTCAGCCCCCTATACAAAGCTAACTCAACAATGGGGGAGTCAAACCCAAACAAAATTCCAAAAAAAAACACCTCAAAAAGACACCTCATTATGTCAATTGCAATCAACTTCTCTCTCTCTCTCTCTCTCTCTCTCTCTCTCTCTCTCTCTCTCTCTCT
>BQKN01066539.1:43515-91106 GCA_022839385.1 Asparagus kiusianus
ATTCTAGACTAGTATACGGTAAGAGAACACAAAATAGCATGAGAATCAATTACTTATATGTTAAACCTAACATTTAACCTTAAACATGAAGGAGATACATTAAACCAAAATAAAAACTTGTGCTTTTATTCTTTAAACAAAATTCCAGATCTGGGTTTTCATCAAAACTTGTTGGTGGGAGTTTTAAAAATCTGAAACACTTGATCTCGAACCTTTCACTAGTAAGAACTTGATTTTATATTCGAAAATACATCTTAGGCTCAACAAAATTCGTGAAAAACATTTATGAAAGCATAAAAACAAGGGAGAGGAGTTTGGCGAGATGTTACTCGCCTTAGATGTGGTGGAAGACTATCCTCTTTATTGAAATCCAAAAGAAACGCTGAAACCCCCCTTGAAACGCCCCTAAAACACCAAGAACACCTAGGGTTAGAGAGAGAGAAGGGAGAGGCTAGGGTTTCTGGGGAGTTCTCTTCAGAAATGGGTGTTTTCGGGTGTAAAACAATATATAAGAGCCAATAAAACCCGACCCGAAACCCAGCAAACCCGACCCAAAAAACCCAGAAAACCGACTATGAGTCGACTCATAACATGTTATGAGTCGACTCATGACTCATGGGTCGACTCATAAATTATGAGTCGACTCAGCAGAATAAAAAAGGGAACAGGGATCGATATCATGAGTCGACTTATGACAGGCGTGAGTCGACTCAACCTGATGAGTCGACTCATGACATGTTATGGGTCGACTCATGGACTAAAATCTGCATATATCGTTTCCTCGACACACGATTTGCAAACTTGCAACTCATCCTCATACCTGAGGCATATCCCCATCTTCATAAGCTCAAAATACTAGTTTTATGCACAACCATGCTATGAAGATATTTATTATATAGATAAAATATTATTATTCACTCATATTCACACTTATGAGTTGTCAAAATCAACGGGATCTTACATTCTCCCCCCCTTAAAAGAATTTCGTCCTCGAAATTCAGGAGTCATATCTAACTCGCAATAATGCTTGAAAAGCACAACAAGGGTCTAATCCAACCCGCACACATACTCATTTCACAAATATCAATCACTAAAATAAGCATATAGTGACATTTACACTTAACGATCTACAATGGTAATATTCTTATTCGACCCCTAACCTAACGGAACTAGTACGTCGGGCGAAAAATCCAAACAAGGAACCCCCATGTATATACCATGTGTTCCGCAAGATTAGGAATTAGATAAAAATACCATCATTCTAGCGTTAAGTATAGGTGTCAATGTATTCATATAAATATACAAGTAGGAATTCACGTCATAAATACTTTAGTTAATTTACCTGCTCAAATAAGTGTGGGTAGTCGCGTCGCATGTCCTCCTCGCGCTCCCAAGAAGCTTCCTCCACTCCACTTCGGTTCCACCGAACTTTCACCAATGGAATCACCTTGTTTCTGAGTCTCTTGTCTTCTCTAGCAAGAATAGATACTGGGATCTCGATAGTGGTCAAATCATCCCGAAGCTCAATCTCCGGTGCATCCAACACTCGCTGCTGCTCCTCGTCATGCAAGTGCTTCTTCAGCATAGAAATATGGAACACGTTGTGTACACTAGACATAGAAGCTGGAAGATCTAGTCTGTAAGACACAGCTCCAATGCGCTCCAAAATCCGGAATGGTCCGATATATCTCGGTGCAAGCTTCCCTCGCCTCCCGAATCGCTGTACGCCTTTCATAGACGATACCTTCAGCATAACCAAATCCCCAATCTGAAACTCGAGGGGTCTTCGTCTCTTATCTGCATAGCTCTTCTGCCGACTCTGAGCGGCTAGAATCCGCTCCCTGATCAAGGCTACCTTCTCAGTAGTCTGCCTCACTAACTCTGGCCCAAGCATCAAGCTATCCTCCGGCTCGGCCTAACATATCGGTGATCTACAAGGTCTCCCATAAAATGCTTCATACGGCGCCATACCGATCGTCGCTTGATAACTGTTGTTATAAGCGAACTCTACTAGTGGAATATGATCCTTCCAACTGCCTTGGAAATCAATGACACATGCCCGCAACATGTCCTCCAACACCTGATTCACCCTTTCCGTCTGGCCATCCGTCTGGGGGTGGAATACACTGCTATAAGATAGTGTGCTACCAAATGAGTCCTGAAAACTCCTCCAAAAATGTGAAGTAAAAACCGATCCTCGATCCGACACAATCGTGTCTGGTACTCCGTGAAGTCGGACTATCTCCCGAATGAAAATCCTCGCATAAGCCTCGGCCGTATAAGTGGTCCTCACTGGAATAAAATGTGCTGACTTCGTCAACCGGTCCACTATTACCCAAACTGAATCATTCCCCTTCTTCGACTTTGGCAACCCCACAATAAAATCCATGGAAATGTCTGCCCACTTCCACTCCAGAATAGGCAAAGGCTGAAGGGTCCTTGCGGGTCTCTGATGCTCTGCCTTCACCTGCTGACAGGTAAAACATCTAGCCACATAGTCTGCAATCTCTCTCCGCATACCACTCCACCAGAAACGTCTCTTCAGGTCCTTGTACATCTTGGTAGTCCCTGGATGTACTGTGTACCGAGTACGATGTGCCTCATCAAACAACTCCCTCTTCAGCTCTGCACTGGCTGGCATAACCAGCCTACCCTTCATCCGTAGACCTCCATCTGCTCCAACGGTCCAATCCGTCTTAGGCTCTTTGGAAATCTCCCCCTTACGGGTTTGAATCCAAGAATCCTCTAACTATGCTCTGACAACCCTGTCACTCCAAGATGGCTGTACTGACATAGCTCCCAAGAATGCACTGGTTCCTCTAATCTCGGGTCTAAAATCAAACTGGCTAAGAGTGATAAGATCTCGGTGCAATGAACACCTCAAAGCCGCAACCCGATGTCGACGCTTTCTACTCAAAGCATCTGCTACGACATTCGCCTTCCCTGGATGATACTGAATCGCGAATTCGTAGTCCTTGATAAACTCAATCCACCTCCTCTGCCTCTGATTGAGTTCCTTCTGAGAAAAGAGATACTTCAGGCTCTGATGGTCTGTGAATAGCTCAAACTGCACTCCATACAAATAGTGCCTCCATGACTTTAGTGCAAACACCACTGCTGCTAACTCCAAGTCATGGGTGGGATAGTTCTGCTCATGCACCCTCAACTGTCGTGAGATATAGGCTACCACCCTCTGAGTCTGCATCAATACGCCTCCTAGGCCTGCCAATGATGCATCCGTGTACACCACGAATGTCCTGTCGCTGTTCGGAATAATCAGAACCGGCGCTGTAGTCAACTTAGCCTTCAAAACATCAAAGGCCTTCTGGCACTCCGTGCTCCATATGAACTGTACACCCTTCTTCGTAAGGTGTGTAATCGGTATCGAAATCTTCGAGAAGTCCTGAATGAACTTCCTGTAGTAACCAGCCAAACCCAAAAAGCTGCGAATCTCTGTCACCGTCTTCGGTGGCTCCCAATCAAGAACTGCCGTGACCTTAGCCGGGTCCACTGCTATGCCCTCCCTGCTGATGACGTGGCCAAGAAATCTAACTTCTGAAAGCCAAAACTCACACTTGCTGAACTTAGCATATAGCTGATGCTCCTGAAGGGTCCTCAACGCTATCCGTAGATGCTCCTCGTGCTCTGCCTCTGATCTCGAGTAAATGAGTATATCATCGATGAAGACGATCACAAACTGATCTAAGAAGGGACGGAAAACCCGGTTCATCAAATCCATGAATACCGCGGGTGCATTGGTCAATCCAAATGGCATGACCAAGAACTCGAAGGATCCATATCGAGTAAGAAAAGCGGTCTTGGGAATATCCATCTCCCGAACCCGCAACTGATGATAGCCAGAATGAAGATCAATCTTCGAGAAATACTGCGCTCCCTGTAGCTGGTCAAACAAGTCATCAATCCTAGGTAGTGGGTACCTATTCCGGATTGTGACCTTGTTCAACTCTCTATAATCTATGCATAATCTCATACTACCGTCCTTCTTCTTCACGAAGAGAACCGGTGCGCCCCACGGAGAATGACTCCGGCGAATAAAACCCTGAGCTAACAACTCGTCCAACTGGGTCTGCAGCTCTCTCATCTCAGCTGGTGCCATGCGATAGGGTGCGCGGGATATAGGGGCTGTGCCTGGCAGCAACTCAATACAAAACTCAACCTCTCTCACAGGAGGTAACCCAGGTATGTCCTGAAAGACATCCCGAAAATCTGAGACAACTCTAGTCTCCAATAACTCGGCTCCCTGATCCCGTCGCAGCACCTCCTCGATGTACGCCAGAAACGACTCCGTAAATCGGTTACCCTGAGAGGTAGCCACGATTATCTCGGACCCATCGGACGCCCGCAACTTGACTGTCTTCGCAAAGCAGTCAATACTAATATGGTAGGACGACAACCAATCCATACCAAGAATAACATCAAACTCGGACATATGCAATACTATCAGATCAACTATGAACTCCGACTCGTCTAAACTGACGGTACACCTCCTACACACTCTCTCCAGAAGCGATACCTCACCTAAAGGGGTGGAAACTGACAAAGGGGTGTCTAGTGGCTGAGCTACAAGCTGGAGTCTAGCCATGAATGCATGTGAGATGAAAGAATGCGAAGCTCCCGAATCAAAAAGAATACGGGCGGGAAAGGAATTCACAAGGAACGTACCCTCCACAACTGCTCCGCTGGCACCATGATCACGGGGAACCACTGCATAAACTCTGCCTGGAGCTAAAGACTGCTCTACCGCTGATGCTGGAGAGTATGGAACAATCTGCCCGTGGGTAGCCTCCTGGACTGCTCGAACCTGCCCCTCTGACCTCTGCGTCGCTGGCGGTGCCTCAAGCCTGTTCGGCTGGCCCTGACCTCTGCCCTGCTGTCGCTGCTGCTGCTGGTTCGGGCCCTTGCCCTGCTGAGCTCCTGCTGGTGCACTACGACACTCTGATGCCTTGTGCCCGACCTTGCGACAGTTATAATAAGATCCTTGAAACTTGCGCTGCTGAGGCGCTCTCTGATCTTGCTGGGGTCCCCTCTTATAAGGGCCCTGCTGCTGCTGCTGGTGTCCAGAAAAGCCTCTCTTGTTCTTGCCCTTGTCACTACTCTGTCCTGTCTTGGTCTTCCCCTCCTTGTCCTTCTGGAACATAGAGGTCTCAATCTCCTGAGAAGTGGCAACCTCAGCTACCTCCCTAACTAAATAAAATCTCCTCGACACGAGGTATCGTCGGAGATTTGGGCGAAGCCCAGCCAAAAACATCTGAGCCTGACGCTCTCCGGTCTGCCACATGCCCGTGAAATGCAATAACTCCATGAATCTGCTCTCAAAATCTGCCACGGTCATGTCTCCCTGAGTCAACCGGGATAACTCGAGTTCCTTCCCAGTCCGTGCTGCAGAAGAAACATACTGGCCATCGAAGAAATAAGTGAAATCCTCCCATGTGAGGGTCATTCTCTGCTCTGGAGTAAACTGTAGCCGGTACCACCTCCCGGCATCTCCCTTCAGGCTATACGATGCCAATCTCTGCTTCTGCACCGGGTCCACACTGAGTATATCGAGGATGTTGTTCACATCCTCCTTCCACTTATGGGCTGCAAGAGGGTTTGATGACCCCTGGAACTCCGGTGCCCTCATCTTCTGGTATCTCTCTACCATGCGGAGCCAAGCCTCCTGCTCCGTGGCTCTATCTGGCACTGCTAGAGGAATAACTGTAGGTGCTGCCTCTGGGCCTCTCTCTGATTGGAACGGCTGGTATCCCCTGCTGCTGAGCTACCGGTGGTGGTGGTGTCCGTGGTACTATGTGAGTCGTCACCATCTCCTCGATAGTTGTCATCCGAGCAATAAGAGGGGCCATGAGATCCACCAGATACTGAGGAGCCTGCTGCAGCTCGGGTGGAACCTGCTGGGGCTCGGACTGAGCTGGCTGCTGATCAGGTGGAGTCTGCTGTGACTCTGCCTGGCTAGCTCTCCTGGTACGGGGCCTACCTCGTCCTGCCATCTCTCTCCTGATGGTAAGAAAAAAAAAGTCCATAAGTCAAAATAGACCTTTATAAATAGCGTATCATAATACAATTTTTCACAACATATAGTATTCACACAAATACTTTGAATTTATGTAAAATAGTTGTCATAAAAAAAATATTCTCAATTTTAAGATATACGCATATATCGTCCTCACTCATACTAGGAAATCCTTTCGGACTCGATACATGAATCCTAAGAAACTCTATCCTAGCTCCACGACTCGACACAGGATGATCCTAAGGATACTGGAACTAGAGCTCTGATACTAACTGTGACGCCCCTGGGTTCACATGAGGCTGCAGTCCTAGGTGAAACCAAGGATGTCAAACCTGCCATGCACCACATTGTGCAATAACATGTTTCACCATCATAATTCTATCACTCTAGTAGATTCAATAACAAGTGTAGGTGCAAAAGCAAGTAAAAGGTAAAACAAAAGATAACTGATGAAATGATAGAGATAGAAATAATATTTCATCATCCAACATACAGAAAAATACACAGAGAATGTCTGAAATGAACAAACTGGAGTTCTTAACAAGTCTCAAATACAACAAGTCTGAGAGAGGGAAATAAGGCAAACAGCCTTTACAACATCTATAAAATGGTCCTCAAATGTCTAACATCAACTACAGTGGAGCTCAAAGAAAAATAATACATAGCTAAAATATAAAGCTGAACCCTAAAGTGATCTGCTGTCAACCTGCGACTCTCCGTGCTTCTGGCTCGTGACCTGAAAGGGGGAGGGACAACGAGCGTCAAAGCGCTAGCGAGCAACATCACAACCAACCCCAAGGGATAGGGCTCGTTGTATATGAAAATACAATAATACATAATAGTGCTAAATCATCCATACAACAATAATGGGTCTTAGTACTTAGGGAAATACAACACGAGCATAGGTACGTCGAGCGAAATAATCCAAACAAGGAAACCCTCATGTATATACCTTGTATCTCAAATTGTAGATCCCTAAACACCAAGCCCGAGATATAACAGAGAACAATAAAAGAAGACCACTCAACTCAAGATTTAAATATGATGTCGTGTCACAACTCAAATAGATATCATCCAGCCTATACAGGTATAGGTATCAACTCTCAATATCTGAACTGAGGTAGAGGCTGTCCAACACATGGACTACATACACAAGCTGTCCAACGCATGGACTAAATATATGAACTGTCCAACACATGGACTATATTCAATAACTGCCCAACACATGGACTACGTTTATGAATATCCAACACATGGATTAAAATTGATGAGTGTCCAACACATGGACTAAGTATAATAGCTGCCCAACACATGGACTAGATAAATTGGTTGAATTAGGTACATATACCCAAGTTTCTAACATGTCGCGGTACACGAAACTAAACTCATGTCCGTATTTCACCTCACATGGAAACATATAAATTTTGTCTACAGGTATATATATGCAACATGTGATTTTACAGAAATACAAAGAAAAACAGGAAAAACTCAGAAGAGTCGACTCATGCACACTTATGAGTCGGCTCATGCCTCATGGGTCGACTCGTATACTGACGAGTCGACTCTTCAGAAGTAAAAAGACAACACCACAACACTTCGTGAGTCGACTCATGACAGTCATGAGTCGACTCAGCCTGATGAGTCGACTCATGATGAGTCGTGAGTCGACTCACGGGCTGAAATCTGCATTCTTCACCATGTAATATATTCCACTCGATTCATATCTCAAATATATACTGATCTACACATATCTAGTTTAAATTCTAGACTAGTATACGGTAAGAGAACACAAAATAGCATGAGAATCGATTACTTATATGTTAAACCTAACATTTAACCTTAAACATGAAGGAGATACATTAAACCAAAATAAAAACTTGTGCTTTTATTCTTTAAACAAAATTCCAGATCTGGGTTTTCATCAAAACTTGTTGGTGGGAGTTTTAAAAATCTGAAACACTTGATCTCGAACCTTTCACTAGTAAGAACTTGATTTTATATTTGAAAATACATCTTAGGCTCAACAAAATTCGTGAAAAACATTTATGAAAGCATAAAAACATGGGAGAGGAGTTTGGCGAGATGTTACTCGCCTTAGATGTGGTGGAAGACTATCCTCTTTGTTGAAATCCAAAAGAAACGCTGAAATCCCCCTTGAAATGCCCCCAAAAACACCAAGAACACCTAGGGTTAGAGAGAGAGAGAAGGGAGAGGCTAGGGTTTCTGGGGAGTTCTCTTCAGAAATAGGTGTTTTCGGGTGTAAAACAATATATAAGAGCCAATAAAACCCGACCCGAAACCCAGCAAACCCGACCCAAAAAGCCCAGAAAACCGACTATGAGTCGACTCATAACATGTTATGAGTCGACTCATGACTCATGGGTCGACTCATAAATTATGAGTCGACTCAGCAGAATAAAAAAGGGAACAGGGCTCGATATCATGAGTCGACTTATGACAGGCGTGAGTCGACTCAACCTGATGAGTCGACTCATGGACTAAAATCTGCATATATCGTTTCCTCGACACACGATTTGCAAACTTGCAACTCATCCTCATACCTGAGGCATATCCCCATCTTCATAAGCTCAAAATACTAGTTTTATGCACAACCATGCTATGAAGATATTTATTATATAGATAAAATATTATTATTCACTCATATTCACACTTATGAGTTGTCAAAATCAACGGGGTCTTACAGGGCATCTTCTCCTTCTCATTTTTCTTCAAACTTTAATCCTTCTTTTTGTCTTTCAAGTTTCAGTAGTCGACTACAACCTTAATTAGCCGACTACTTCTAGGATTTCAACAGTTTGGTAAGATCTCTTTCTCTATTCCATTTTCAATTTCGAAATTAAATCATGTTAAAATCAAAGAGGCCTAGGTCTGGATCATCAAATGTAGTTGAAGATTATTCAATTTATCTTAAAGACCCCTCTTTGCTTGCCCAATTTAAGGAATTTTAATCTTTTGAAATTATACCCGGTAGATTTGTCAAATTTGATGATTTCATAACTCATAATTTAAGTGATTACTTTATAAATGCTGGATTATTAGATCTTTTTTCATCTGAAAATAGGAAACCATATTATCCATTATTTATTCAACTATTTTATGTTAATATCTCTAGATATAAAACCGATCGTCACTCGGATGTTCTTAACACTCTTATGAAGGAAATTAAAATTAATATGACTCCTAAGAAATTAGGTAGAATTTTTAATATTCCTTTTCAAGGTGTTAGTCTTTCATCTATTAGAATGAATGATGAAAATTTGCTTGCTAATCACTCCTTCTTAGTTATGACAAACCTCTCAATAATTCAAATAAACTTAGGCCTATTCCTAGGTTTATAGCTCGAATTCTTTCCTACAACCTTTTCAAAAATTGGAAGCTTTCATTTTATATCTCTTGACCTAGCCAAAGCACTCTATGCAATTATGACAAACATAAAAGAAAATTGGGCTGAGGTATTTTATGAAAACCTTTTAGTCTTTCCTAAGGGATCTCTTCCTTTTGGAGCTTTTCTTACGAGCATATATGAGGCATATAATGTTGATTTAGAATCTGAAACATCTAAGATCTGTTCTATTGATCTTTTTGATTCTAATGCTTTAACTCGGATGAAACTAACCAATTTTGAAATTCACCAAGATGAACCTCAACCTCAACCAGAACAACACCCCAACATATACCACAAGCCACTGATGAAGCTGGACCCTCTTTTAGTCACATTCCACCACCAATGAATGAACCTTCTTGCTTCTGCAACACACAATACAATACATTATCCGTTAGAATGCTTGATTTGGAATCAGGACAAAAAGCTTTGTATGATCAAAATGTGCTTATGTTGAAAAGTTAAGAAGCATTAACCAACAAATTTGATATTCTGAAAATGAAGTTTGACACAATGAATATGAAGATTGATACCTTGGACATGAAGCTTAGTGCCTACTTCCAAGGAAATCAACCTCCACGAGGACCATCAAGTTAGAAGGCTATGCATGCATCATTTAGAATAGTTTCAGTCCGTTATGTTAAATACAATTAAGTACTTATTTTATTTGTGTGTTTAAATTATGTTAAAAACTATGTTTTGATGTTTGCTTAGACTTATGTATTTTGCTACAATGTTTATTGTTGTGCGTTCTAACTATGTATGAATTTGTGCTTTTTTTTATCATGCTTAGTATGTTTATTTTATATGTATTCATGAGCTACTTATATTAAAAAAGATTGTGAAGATGGATATTATCGAAATTTTGGTATTTATGGCAAGTCTTTGCCTACCCATATGGATGGGTGAAGTGATGAACTATGTTCACAATCTAGAAGATCTTTTTGGTGTTAGCTCATGAAGAAGAAATTATAGCATGTTTAGACTATATATTTATTTCTTTTTGTTAATGACAAAGGGGGAGAATGGTATACATATTATGCAATTTATTGAAATTATAAACTCTAATATGTTTTTATGCAGGGGGAGTAAGTATATTTGTCCCTAAACAATTGATTCTTTTAGAATATACTTATATATGCATAAATTGTTTGTCATCATCAAAAAGGGGGATAAAGTTGGATATCATGTTCCCTTGATATAATTTTGATGATAATAATTTATTCATAATATGAATAACTATGTGTATTATTGTGCACTAACATTTCAATACAGCTATCAACTTGAACATGTGCAAGATGAGTTCAATGCATCATGAAGTAAAGAAGATAAAGAGTTTATACATCAATGTAATTTTTACATTTTCTTTAATTAGAAAAATTGTACAAGCCTTGATCACTCACACATGCACACACATAGAGATTAGAACACATTAACACAGGCTTAATGTATTGGTTAACAATATAAATCCCCTATGTTAACTATTAGAGTATTTAGTCAATTAATGAGTCTCAAAATATTTCATACATAACATTTTAAACTCTTAGTAGTCGACCAATGACTACCTATAGTCGACTGCTGAAGTTTAGACCAAAAATATAAGTTTCTGTCAAATTAAAGTCTAGTCGACTAATGACTTTTTATAGTCGATTACAAAGCAGTTAGGCAAAATCTCACTTTCTGTTGTTTACAGTATAGTCGACTACAACTGATTATAGTCGACTACTGAGCTTTAAATTTTGTATTCCAGAACTTCTGTCTTACAGAATAGTCGACTACAACTGATTATAGTCGAGTACTCAGCTTCGATTTTTGAATTCCGAACTTTCTGTTTTAAGAGTTGTTGACTAATGATCATTATAGTTGACTACTATGACAGTTTTCTGACATATCAGAATTCAAATTGATAACAATTTATAGTGGTTTTGTGTACATTTTGAGGGTTTGAAAACTTATCTTTTCAAGGCTATAAATATGTTATATGTTCAGAATTTTGGATCACGAATTCCTATAGATAAGATTCAAGTTTTGTGCATCTTTCAAAAGAAAAATTTCTAGATTTTCACTAAGTGTTGAGAAAAATTATTTTTCTGATTTTGCCTTTGATCCTCATTCAATACACAATCAAGATAGGCAATTTTCAGAGATTCAAAATATTCCTAGCCATTGCTTCACATCACAATACTATCAAGGCTTATAGGAATCAAGTTGTATCAAGACAAGTGTTCTCTCGGGTATGAGAGGTGTAATCTCTTGGTGAAGAGATTGAGTGCAATTTGCAGGGTCTTGCAAATTGGTTAGGTTTGATGTTTTAATTTTGAAAGTTTTTCAAAATCTTAGTGGAACTCTCAAGCGAGATTTGCTTGGGGACTGAATGTACACCTGGAAGGTAGAACCAGTATAGAACTCTGTGTTTGTGATTGTTATTTTCTGTGATTATGCTATTTCTTTACAAATTATAATCTTATTTGCATTAATTTTTAATAGAATACTATTCACCCCCTAGTGTTTAAGTGTGATTAGATCAGATCATACAAACTAATGGTCAATATTTTACAATAGAGGAGGAGGGAATGGCCCTCCTTGTGTAACGTGGGTTTGTTGGCAGTGGTAGGACTCCTCCCTTGGTGCTCGCACCGAGTTTGCTTCCCTTAGACGATCCGATTGAAGTTGCTATTGGAGCTTCAGTGCGCAGTAGAGGTTCGGAGCGATTGAGTTTGACTATACCTGAGTATGAAAAACCATGAGCTTGGAGAAAGCTACGATGCAAGAGCTTACAAAGAGCTGACGAGCCTCAAATCTGAGAGTTCAACTTAAGTCTGCTTCAACAATCCCAGCAAGGAGCTAGGAATGTTCAACCAAGCAAGTGAGCCAAATGAAGGTTTTTGTTTGAAGAGCCTTGAGTATCAAAATCTCCAGCTTCTATCCTACCTCTTTTATGTTGGTTGAAGGAGGCTTTAAATAGGCAAGGGATGGCATGAGCCATCCCTTGATTTGTAGGATATGACCACCAATTGGTGAGGGGCATCATGCCTTCCCCTAGCTATGGGATGTGATCACTATAAGGGTGATGAAAGCCATACCTCATCATCATCCAGGACGTAGGAAGTAGGTATGCCCAATTCCACAAGCAAGAAACCACTTGCATTGCATAGGTGAGGCTGGCAAAGCTACGAGCGAGCTCGAGAGCTATCTGAATGCTCAGGCGACCTTGTAGGTGATCTTTGCGAATAAGCAGGGTCAGCTGGTGGGCACCTCCAACGTGTGAACTGGTGTTCATTGGCAAGCAGAGTTCATGCGGGCGAACTCCTTACAGGCGTGCTTGGCTCGTGCGGGCGAGCGAAGCATTCAAGCGAGGTTGAACTCATACTGGTGAGCTCAATGATGTGACGTGCTTGATTCATATAGGTGAGTCAAGCTAATAGGCGATGCTTGAGCTCTGTGGGTGAGCTCAATAAACAGATGAGATCGAGCTCTATGGGTGAGCTCAATAGTACAAGAAGAGGTTGAATTATGTGGGCGAACTCAATAATTGGGAGTGGTTGAGCTCTATGGGTGAGCTTAATAAATAGGAGAGATTGAGCTCTGCGGGCGAGCTCGATGGGAAGACGAGGTTGAGCTCTACGAGCGGGCTCAACAAACAGGCGAGATTAAGCTCTACGGGCAAGCTCAATAAAGAGGTGAAGTTGAGCTCTACGAGCGAGCTCAACAAACAGGAGAAGCTGAGATCTACAGGTGAGCTCATCAAGGAGGCGATGTTGAGCTCTACGGGCAAGCTCAACAAGCAGGAGAAGCTAAGCTACACGAGCGAGCTCATCAGGGAGGCAATTTGGCTCTGCATGCGAGCTCAATAAACAAGAGATGTTTAGCTCCTACTGATGAGCAGAGCGTGTTGGTGAGCTTGCTCGTGCTTTTAGGTGAGCTTTTCTAGGCTCGTTGGATGTAGATGAGCCCAAGCTATTGGCAGGCGGGGCTAAACACTTAGATAATTTTCACTGCCTACAAGACCCCCCTTAAAGTTTTCAGACCAAAATCAGGTTAAATGTGATCCGGAACACTTTGAATGAAAAAGCTCACTGTTTCCTGGTTTGAGCCAATTTTGAGCCCCTTAGGTTGAGTTGAGCCCTTCAGGCAAGCTCGATGCAGTGTAGGCGAGCTCAAGTCTTCGAGCGAGCTCAAGTCGTTGGCAGGTGAGCTCCACATATGTGGGCAAGCTTTTGCTTGCAGGCGAATTGGCTCACTACATGAGAGGCTCAAGCTTGTGAGGGCGAGCCACGTGTCTGTATGTGGGCTTCTGTGCTCGCCAGCTAAGTCATGCCAGATCATATTTAATGCGATCTGACGGGGGCACCTCGTCTTCACGTGCTCGATCTGAGTTGTGGATTTGGTAGCATCTCTGATCTCAATCTTCGTATCAACAAGAAATCATGGTCGTTCAATATGATCTGCCTCATCTCGGTCGCTCGTCGGGATTCTGAACGTCCCGCCTTCTGGAACGTGATCGTGGCCATTTGATTCGAACCATCGAATCGAACCATCACAGGTAACCTGAGCCATTCATTTTTGTTGTGATGAATCTCATCCGTCGATGTTTCACCCATATAAGACATTCGTCTCCCTCGTTGGGAGACTACTGTTCCATTCGAAATTCCTAAGCTTTTGAAGAAGACTCAAGTCCATGTCCTCATTTCCTCTTTTCTTCGAACTCGTAATGGCCTTCAAGAGGATTGCTTCCAAGGGGAGGAGGACAACCTCTTCTTCCGTCGATGTTGCTACGGCCCCCTCCGGCATGAGTCGCCATGGTAAGTTAAGGACTGTGGGATCGAAAATGGATGAGATGAACGGACTCTTGTTCATCTCCTGGCAAGCTTCGCCGCTATTCTGGCAAGCTTTACTATCAGGCGAGCTCTACTGTTTGGCGAGCTTCTGCCTTGTTAGGCAAGTTCAGCTATCAAGCGAGCTTTGTTAGCTTGTCTGCTTAAATGAACCTCGTCCACACACTGTAGGTCCCCTGTTCTCAAGACTTGGTTGAAGTTTCTAATTTCCACTTGTTGTGTTTCGCAGCTCGAGAAGAAGCACCAACTGTTATGCCTCGCACCCTAAGTTATTTTGTGAAGAGACCCCTCTCCAAAGAGGAAGCAGACCGATATAAAGAGATCGCCCGTAAGAGGAGGCTAGCAAGATCGGAGCCAGTTAATCCTGAACCCGTCATAATCTACGATGATGAGGGAGAAGGGTTGCCCCCTCGAGCATCCATTCCGCAATTTACTCCACGGCCATTGCCTAAGCCTGGTTTCTCGGACCTGACAAACATAGGGGGGCGTAAGGAGCCTACCTATTGATAACGATTGGCCTCTCCCCTGGGTGCAGCCTATTGCTGTGATGGCCCCAGATTAAGAATCTGCTTCTCGGACCCTGGATCCGTGCAGGGTCTCATCCAACGGTTAGAGAATGCTATGACACAAGCAATCTTTATCATTACAATTGGGTGGGACACATTCTTTTACTTCTACCCCTTCATAGCTGATAGCCTGAAGGACATCCAATGCATGGGCGGCATCGGGCTGGCTAGGCGTTGTGAGGAATCATTCGCCTGGAGGAAGCCATGCATCACTTGGAAGGGTTGGTATTCACCGACTCGCGTGATGAGGTAGCGTCACTCATAATTGAAGCTCGGCTTAAAGCTTCTCGCATTTGAAAAACTCGAGAGAAGAGGATATCAGAGCAGGAGGCTATTGTCGT
The DNA here is from genome assembly GCA_022839385.1 of Asparagus kiusianus. Taxonomy (NCBI): domain Eukaryota; kingdom Viridiplantae; phylum Streptophyta; class Magnoliopsida; order Asparagales; family Asparagaceae; genus Asparagus; species Asparagus kiusianus. Next base: position 58,692 of record BQKN01066539.1, read on the forward strand.
GAACTTATGTGAGCGACAACGTCATCTGCAGACTAAGGTGGATGCTTATAACAACATTGTTGAGCATACCGGAGTCAGGACCACCCAGGAAGAGGCAATTTTGAAGGACATTAAGCTCGAGAGCACCAGAGTTCATGGTGCTTATAGAGAAGCGATGGAAGCTCTCTATGCGTTGCGTCGAGAAGACGTGGTTGCTGCAGCTGATGATGCTCTTGCTGAGGCCGAATTCCGGAAGGAAGCTGAGGAGCAACTTTGGGCCGACCGGGCAAAGAAGATAGCCGCTATGAAAGCTAAGCTCGCCTCTTTCAGTGTGCTGGACTAGGTTCGGTGGAGTGGATTGATATTTAAGACTCTTTTTGTTATTTTTTTCTTGTGTACATTGTTATGACTTCATTCAAATGTATTATCATAACTTTATTCAAATGTATTGTCTCCAAAATCAGCTTATGAATGAAGTTTATACTTTTGTTGTCTAATGTCATGCACATATACTCCTTTTCTCGTATTTTTCTTAGGATTTTTAGCAAACCCTCAGCTGTCAACGGGTTTGATTTACCTTTACTAATTACCGTTTGAATCGGGCTAGTCATACTATTCCCCTTGGTATGATGAGTTGTCAGAAAGTTTTTTTTAGACTTAATGCTAAAATTTCTTTCCTACTCTTAGCCGTTCGAGGCATCGGGTTGAGTTAATTACGACCGTTAAGTCGTAATTAGGTTGGGTTGTGTCATTAAGTGTAACAACTTAGCCCAAAATGACCGATCACTTGCGTAGGTGATCGATGGGGGGTCCGAATAATGACTCATCACCCTGGAGGTCATCGTTTAGGAATCGATAAGGCATATCGCTTGGTAGGCAATTATCGATGAACAACGTTATTTATGGGAATGACGGTGTTGGGATAATCAAATTGTGTAGGGACGTATGAGTGTGACGATTGATTGATGTAGAAGCCATCGCATGGTAGGCTACTACCCATCGATAGTTCTAAGAATATTAGAACGCTCAGAATGGATCAGATCGTTCAGGGATGTATGAGTGTGATGATTAATCGGACAACACCATTTGCGGTAATGACGAAGTTAACTATCAGAGATAATGGTTAACTTGATAGTTTTGTAGACCCACCATCTATTAGAGAGGGTTGGTAGGAGATTTTGTCAGAGGTAGTTGTTAACATGATAGGATTGTCACGATCGGAGCGACTTTGAGGACCTATCATCTTATTGAAGAGGATTGACAAGTTGATTTTGTCAGAGGTAGTTGTTAACGTGACAGTGAGAGTTTGTTACGATTTGAGAAACTCTGTGGGCTCACTATCCTATTGGAGAGGATTGGCAAGTTGATTTTGTCAGAGGTAATGGTTAACATGATAATGAGAGTTTGTTACAATTTGAGCAACTATGTGGGCTCATCATCCTATTGGAGAGGATTGATAAGTTGATTTTGTCAGAGGTAATGGTTAACATGATAGTAGGAGTTTGTCCCATCGTCCTATTAGGGAGGATTGATGGGGGAAATTTAAAGGAGACTATCAGAGGTAATAGTTAACTTGATAGTTTTACAAGATCTATCGTCCAGTTGAATAAGACTAATGGAGAAATGACTATCAGAGGTGATAATTAACTTGATAGTTTAGCTTTGGTCTTAACTGTAGGAAGTTTGACCAAATGGAAATTTGGGACGATCCTAACAGTTCAAAGTTTTAGTCGTCCATCTTGAAAGTGGAGCTCTCGTTCTTGAAAGGAATCAAGGGGATTTTGGCTCTAGTCCTAACTATAGGAATGTTTGATCGAGTGGGAAATGTAAGCAGTAGTTTAGCCTCATACACCAGTAGGAGGATTTTAATCATTTTGGACATGATTAAATCGCCACAGCAGGGGGTTGTCGGGTTATCATTAAGAATATGTTATGTAGTATTCTCCAGAAACTCTCTATCAACGGTAGGGAATAGTTTGGCCTCATATACCGGTTGGAGGTTGCCAGGTTATCCTTAAGAATATTCCCCAAGAACTTCCCATCAAAGGTAGGTAATAACTTAGCCTCGTATACCAGTTGGAGGTAGGAGCAGTTTAGCCTCGTGTACTAATGGGAGGATTTTAATTATTTTGGACATGATTAAATAGCCACAGCATGGGGTTGCCAGGTTATCCTTAAGAATATGTTTTGTAGTATTCTTCAGGAACTCACTGTCAATGGTAGGGAATAGTTTAGCCTTATATACCGGTTGAAGGTTGCCGGGTTATCCTTAAGAATATTCTTTAGGAACTTCCTGTCAAAGGTAGGGAGCAGTTTAGCCTCGTGCACCGATTGGAGGAAAGAAGGAGCAGTTTATACTCATGTACTTGTTGGAGTATAGAAGGAGCAGTTTAGCCTCGTGCACCGATTAGAGGAAAGAAGGAGCAGTTTATACTCGTGTATTTGTTAGAGTATAGAAGGAGCAGTTTAGCCTCGTGCATCAGTTGGAGGAAAGAAGGAGCAGTTTATACTCGTGTACTTGTCGGAGTATAGAAGAAGTAGTTTAGCCTCGTGCACCGGTTGGAAGATTTTAATCATTTTGAACATGATTAAATAGTCACAGCAGGGGGTTGTTGAGTTATCCTTAAGAATACATTATGTAGTATTCTCCAGGAACTCTCTGTCAATGGTAGGGAATAGTTTAGCCTCATATACCGATTAGAGGTTGTCGGGTTATCCTTAAGACTATTCTACAGGAACTTCTCATCAAAGGTAGGGAACAATTTAGCCTCGTATACTAGTTGGAGGTTGGAAAAAGACTAAGAGTAGTATTTCTTCAAGAATTTGTCGTTGATAGGCATCATAATCTTATCGCCGTTCGGTTTGACGAGGCGATAAGCTCTATTTGAATAGACTGTTTCTATTATAAATGGATCTTCCCATTTGGGTTAGAATTTGTCTTTCTTCTTAGAGTTGAGGATTATGGGTTGTCGAACTATGAGGACCAGCTCTCCCTCCTTGAAGGATCTGTGTTTGACTTTCTTGTTGAAAGCCTTGGAGATTCGGGCTTGATAGAACTCAATATGCTGCTGAGGTTCAAGTCGCTTTTCATCTAACACCTCATGTTTGGCGAGACGCCAATGATGACTTTCTTCAGTCATCATCCCCATTGCAAGTGTGACGCGTAGGGACGGAATCTGAATTTCGAGTGGTAGCACGGCTTCACAACCGTATACTAATGAGTAAGGCGTGGCACCAGTCGGTGTACGAACCATGGTCCGATACGCCCATAAACTTTCACCTAGCTTCTTATCCCAGTCGTGCTTGCTACTGGAGGTCAGCTTGGTCAAGATCTTGATGATCGTCTTGTTGAAAGCATCGGCTAATCCGTTTGCTGAGGGACTATAAGCCGCGTATACCAGGTTCTGTATTCTGAATCTGTCACAGAACCTAGTGAAGGTATGACTCACGAATTGTGATCCGTTATCATGAATGATGCACCTCAGGACACCGTATCGATAGATGACACGATGCTTGATGAACTTGATCACATTACTAGTTTTGACTTATCTTAAGGGGACAGCTTCGACCCACTTAGAAAAGTAGTCGGTTATCACAGGGATGAAGCGATGAACTTTGGTTGATGGAGGAGATATCAGTCCAACGACATCCATCCCCCACGTTTCAAACGGTCACGAAGTTACTGTCGGATGCAAGTCTTCAGGTGGTTTGTTCATGTAATTAGCATGGATTTGACACGCATGGAAACTCTTAGCGTAAGCAATAGCGTCATTGACCATTTTAGGCTAATAGTAGCTGATTCTCGCAAGCGGTCCTAAAGCTTGGGTCCGGGTTGGTATACTCTGTAGGTACCGTCATGGGCTTCCTGTAGGGCTTTCTATGCTTATGTCGTAGAGAGACATGAAAGCAGCATGCCGTCGTACGATCTACGATACAATGCCTTTGTGGTTGCATCGTAGTAGAATCTCGGGGCACATTTGCGAACAGAGTCTCACTCCTTAACATCTTCAGGTAGGTTACCATACAAGACGTAGTTGATGATCGGAAAGCGCCAATCTCTCGATTCGGATTGGCCTAAAATTTGGTGACTCGCGTTCACCTCCAGAGCATACTTCGGTTGGTAGAGTTGTTGGCTTGTGACGGTGACTTGTTGGCTTGTCACCAATGATTGGGCTAGGTTAGCTGCCAATGACACCAATGCATCTGCGTGCGTGTTCTTGAAATAGAGCACATGCTCGATGCGGAAGCTGTCGAATGATTCAGCTAATTTAATGGCCGCTTGGTGACGTGGGATTAAGTTATCATTTCTGACTTCATATTCCCCTGTCATCTGTCTGACGATGAGCTGAGAGTCACCATAGGCTTCAAGGTGCATCACCCCCAATTCTTTGGCGAAGTCGAGTCTAATGAGTAGCGCATTGCACTCAGTCACATTGTTGGTACATAGCTCAGTTAGTTAGAAAGCTCGGGGTAATATATAGTTTTGTGGAGTAACCAAGACCACTCCCACACTTGCGACAATAGACCCACTTGTGCCCACGCGAGATGCCCCATCGAAGTACAGTTGGCAGGCTTCCTCCTACGAGTTTGCATTGACCTCATAGGTTTCATCCGGCATGTCCTCGAAAAGGTTAGTCTTTCACTCAAGCGGGTGGCTAGCCATGAGATCACAGATTGCTTGTCCTTTGATAGACTTTTGCGGTATGAAGTGGATGTCATATTGAGACAGCAAGAGTGCCCACCTTACGAGTCTAGTTTAAGGACCCGGGCTGCATCATGAAGACTCAGATGGGGTTCATCCGGGAGATAACATGAATGTTAGACCCTAGAGGGGGGTGATTAGGGTCTTAAGGTAATAATTATGCAATAAAAAATAAGACAAGCAATACACCAAAAAATGAATAACCAAAATAAATGAGATAGATTTAGAAATCGTTATCCAAGTGACGCGCGATGTGTTAAAGAGGTTCGGCCCACTGACCTACGTCCCCGCTCCCACTCTCGAGGAGAATCCACTACACAACCCGGTTTGGAAGCCGGAACTTCTTCTACACAACAATCTCCACAAGATCTCACAACTATACAGTTGATCACCACAAAATCTTACTCCTACACAGTTGATCTCCACAAGATCAAGCTCACAACAGTAGTAAATGGTGTAAAATCTTTCTCTTTACAGTGTCCCTATGGCAAGGAGAAAGATTACACTGAAGCTTGGGATGTGAACTTGAAAATAGAGAAAACAGGATTAAAAGTTTGGCTCTCAGTAAAACAAAACTCTGGTTTTTCAAAATGCTTGGGACAACTAAAGAAGAAGGGTATGAGGGGTTTAAATAGGAGAAAACATAGCAGCCAAAGCTCATACCCAAATCCTCCAAAATCCCGTAATAATCGTTTCTAAAATCTGTACCAAAAAGTCCGTTGGGGTGAACGGCGGTCGACCGTGAAATTTTCGCGGTCGACCGCGAGCCATATTTGAAACTGAGAAAATTTCCAGAAAGTTCTACGGTTGACCGTGACGGTCGACTGTGGGAATTTACAGGCTAACGGTCGACCGTGACGGTCGACCGCAAAAGTCTCTGGACTCAAGGTGGTCGACCGTGACGGTCGACCGTGAAAGTTTTTGCTGGCTCCTCAGGGAAAAAAATAGGTGCGGTCAACCGTAGCGGTCGATCGCGAACTGATACATGGCTGACATAGTTTTAAAAATAGTTTTTGACCTTTTAAAAATCTGTAAAAATACTCAATTGATTTCTAAACATTGTGTAACTTTGTAAAATATTTTTAATACTAAAAACAAACTATTTAGAAAAGGAATTTTGCGAATAGGTCCTCATACTTATGAAAAACAATATTTTGACAAAAACGCTCAAAAGTATAAGTATGAAAACGTGTGTGTGATATCCCTATAGCTTCAAATGTGGAGCTGCGTCAATCTCCACCACTTGCGATGTCTCCAATGTCGGGGTGCTCTCCACCTGATGAGAGCTAAGAAGCTTTAAAACCAAAGTCTCATCAAAAGTGACGTCTCTACTCAGCACAATCTTCTTATTAACTAGATCCCAAATCTTGTATCCTTTCACACCACGCTTTAATCCAACAAATATGGCATTTTCGACCTCGAGGTTCCAATTTATCAGTCTTGATATGATAAAATATAGTGCACCCAAAAACCTTGAGCTGATCATAGTCGTGTACTGGCTCTCCTAACCACATCTCTATAGGGGTTTATCCCCTAATCGCAGATGAAAACAACCTATTAATGAGGTAGTTCGCATATGAAAGCGCCTTAGCCCAAAAGATCTTTTCTAAACCACTCTGTGATAACAAACATCGGACCTTCTCCAGTAAAGACTTATTCAATCTCTCTACCATCCCATTCTACTATGGCATGTAACTAACTGTGAAGTGTCTCTCTATACCCTCGTCTCGACATAGCTGCTGAAAGGGGTCTGAAGTGTACTCACCGTTATTGTCAGATCTTAACGTCTTGATCTTTCTCCTAGTCTCCAGTTCTAATCTTCTTTTCCACTCCAGAAATATCTCTAGAACTTCACTCTTCTTTGCTATGGTCTACACCCAACAACACCTAGAATAATCATCCACAAACGTGACAAATCAATATCAACCACCAAGTGATGCTATCTTGGTGGGACCCCAAACATATGTGTACACATAGTCCAGGATGCCCCTCGTCCTATGAATGGTTATCCCGAACTTCACATTCGTCTTCTTGCTAAGAACACAATACTCATAGAATTCAAGCTTCCCACTCTTGGCTTCCTTCAATAGCCCCTGCTTGCACAGTGCTTGCAGTAACTTTTTATCTATATACCCCAATATGTAGTGCCAAAGTCTACTCGTGTCCACCTCTAAAATAGCTGAAGCTACCTGGCCAATCTCGGTGCTCCCCTTCAGATAATAAAGATTCCTACTGTGGACTCCCTTCATCACTATCAACTATCCCTTAGTAACTTTTACTATAGCATTCACAAAAATCACGTTGAATCCCTTTGCCTCCAAAGCTCTAATAGATTCTTCTTTAGCTGAGGAACAAATCTTACTTCATTCAACTCACGAACAACTCCATCGTGCATTCGAATCCTGACGGTACTTATCCCATAATGCCACATGATTTATCATTTTCAATGACCACCACACCTCCATCGAGTTTCTCGAACGATGCAAACTAATCTCGCCAGGTAGTCACATGATAAGTAGCATCGGAATCTAGCATCCAATCCGATGCATCCGCATGGTTCACTTTTTGAGTAATCAATAGAGAAAAGAAGGAATTATCCGAATCATCACCTCTAGCGACGTTCACCACATTGGCCTTCGGGACCTTCTTCTTCTTGCTATTCTCTTTCTCTTTGAGCTTCCGACAATCTCTCTTCTAATATCATTGTTCTTTGCAGAAAGTACACTGGTTCTTCGCTAATTGGTAGTGACCTCTAGACTTTGACTTTCCTCTATTACCACCTCTTGGATATAGGCTCCTTCCTCTTGTTGACCAGGCCTCTCCTAAAGTGCTAGCTTTGGAAGTCTCTTTGTCCTTCCTCCTCAAATTATAATTCGTTAACACATTAGTCACTTCAGTATAGGTTATGTAAGATCTACCATTCAACAAAGTGAGCACGAAGGTGTCATACTCCTCATCAGGTAAGGAGCCTAATAAAATAATTACCTTGTACTCATCCATTATCTTCTCATCAATGTTCGCCAAGTCCGACAACAACTTTGTGTAGTTGTTCACATGATTTGCAAGTGAGGTACCTCTGGACATCTGGAATCTGAACAATCTTCACAGCAAGTACAAACGGTTCTCAATACTCTTCGTAAAATATTTATTGTTGAGAATCTCTTATATCTTCATCGCAGATGCCACGCCAATCACATCATATTTCAACTCTTGTTCTAAACAAAATCTAATTACCCCACAAACGTTTCAATTCATCTTGTCTCATATCGCATCATCATACTTCGGTGGCCTCTCATGGACCATGATTGTCTCTTCCAAATTTTGTGTATTGAGTGCATCTTGCACATCACTCATCCACAAACCAAAATTGATTTTTCCATTATACTTCACAACACTAATCTTTGTATTCTGAAGTGCAACTTGAACTATACTCATCATTGTCTTGCTGCTTTCACCAACTTCTTCTTCCATTACAAACTAACTCTAATTGTAAGGAAAGATTTGAAATTTAATAGAATGATAAATTACCCAACTGAACCCTAGAGGATTCCAACACGATCTCCTAACCACACGAGGAAAGCGAGATCTTCAATGGCAACTCCGTAACGCTATCTCCATCGAAGCCTAGATCTGCAAGAACAAAGCTTCCAACATTGAATCTTCCTCCACCCAATACAAAACCCAGATCTGAAAATCTAAGCTCTGATACCACTTGTCGAGTGCCATGCAAAAGCGTGCACAAGAACTCAATGAGTCGGCAAGCGATGAGAGAAGAACCAAACAAAACACGAGTATAATTCATAAAATAACAGTTAAAATCACACACAAACACAGAGATTTACGTGGTTCGATAATTGCCTACGTCTACAGAGAGAGGATGAGGAGATTTTACTATATGGAGGAGAAACAACGGGTTAAAATCTCTCAAACAACTCTCAAAATAACCCAACTAATAATCTCTCACTCCCTCACAATAATCTCCCTCTCAAAGTGCTCAAAAGAACCCAAATTCTCTGTTTAAACTCTCTCTAATAACCCTAGAAAAGTGTATTTCTATTTATAACAAACCCAATCCAAAATAAGGTGGGAATCTAAAAACGAGTCTATCACACCCGGGTGTGACACGTACTACACCCCTGACAATATGACAGATTCTGCCACACATAGGTGTGGTACACACCACACCCCTGATAATAGGACATATTCTGCTACACCTGGGTATGACACGCACTACACCCAGGCTACTAAATTTTCATGTTTTTCAACACTTTGAACAATTCGACGCCATTTTCTATAATGATCCTGTATTGGGAGAGTGATTAGTTCGTGCAGAATAATTTAAAAAATGCTCTTATTGCCATGATAAAGGTCACAACCGAGCAACCTGTAATGAAACTATTGTTGATTGATGTAGAATGCTCAACAATATTAAACTTTTAGAAGACTTTTTTAGTTGTTAAGTCTTTTGCTTTATAATTCTATTGGCTGGTTATATTTATGCATTAGTTGATAATGTTAAATCTTGGATGTTTAGTTTCCTAGAAAGCTATTTTATATAATTGTCTATCAAGATTAAAGCTTAGTTGCTAAGTTCATTAGACAATTGTTAAGTTTAATCAGTACCTGTTAATATTAAATCTTGGATGTTTAGTTTGTTAGAAAGCTATTAAGTTTAAGCATGATCGGTTAAGGTTAAAGTTTAGTAGCTAAGTTTGTCAGACAGTTGTTAAGTTTATGTAGTGTATGTTAATGTTAAGGATTGACCATTGTTTATAAATATCAAAGTTTAGTTGTTAAGTTCATCAATTGTATATCAAGTTTATTAGAGAGGCTACTAATGTAACAACAATCATAAAAGTCACAAAATTATTATAGATAAAAGCCTAAAGTTTAACATAAGTTTTTCTTCCACCATGCAAGCCTTTTCTGCATCCTCAGAGCAAGATCTTTCATGATAATATAGACAAAAAAACTTACTGTAGAACTAAATTCAACTAGAGAACCTATATTTTTTTCTTTAAAAAAGTAAACAAAAGAAAGTCAATTTTAACAATTTAAGAGTTTTGCAACAATTGTCTAATAAAATTAACACCTAACACTAAAACTTAACAAACCAATTACTGTAACATATATTCTATAAAATTAGCGGCTATAATTTAAACTTAGCAACCAATGAATAAACTTAGCGACCAATGGATAAACTTAATAACCACCGGATAAACTTAACAACCAAGAGATAAATTAATGATTATACTGTAAACTTAACAACCAACTGATAAACTTAACATCCAATGTTTAAAATTAATATGTATTGTTACAAATTTCATAGTTTTGTTATAAGCTTAACACACATGAGTAAATTTAACATCCAATTGCTAAGATTTACAGCTAATTCTTCATAGTTCATCATGAACGTATACAATTGTAAGGCCGCAAATCTCACCCTAAAAGTTTAGGCTGAATAGGGAAACACATAATATTTTAATTGGGGTATGTCCCTAAGATTCTCACTATAAAAATAGAGATTTATTAATCGTGCAAGTTTCATGGATTCTAGCAGGCGCAAACCCCTACTATTAATTACTGTTTGCATTGAACCAAACAAATCTCCGATTAAGAGACCTATAGATTACCACAACAATTGTCTCATTAACTTTTCAAATAGTAAAGATTGGAAACCTCCAACATCCTACTTTAATTTTCATTTTGTTTCTTCCTTTAAACCACAATATGAAGACTATCATCTTCACTACCACTTCTTCACTTGGTCAACCACACAATCTAATAAAAAACTTCTCATGCAACTTGCGAGACAACTCCTTCCTCCTTCATCACCACCATCATTGCTAAACACAAAAAAAGCTGCAGCTTGTGAGATAATACAAAAAGATAAAACACATTAAATTAAGAATAGAAAAGGATTTGGATTCTACTTAGGGGAGAGCAAACGGTCGTTCAGCCGGTTTTGTTCAATTTAAATAAACCAAAATCCAGCCGACCCATTGACTGAATCAGACCGAATTGTTTCAGTTTGGCTCGGTCAATCCTCCTACTTGTTACCCGTCCCAACCAAAGAGAAATAGTAGTGAAAATGGTGGGGGAAAACCATAAATTAGCTATCCTATTATTGCAAGTACGCGAAGACTTAAAAAAGAGAGAATTAACAGCCGAGGAACCAAAAGTGTTGAGAAGTTGAGGTTCGCTAATGACTTTCATTTAGACATTTGGGGAAGAAGGGAGGAAGGTGATTCGATCTCCATGTCACCTAACATTTAATAAGACAAAATGACCAAATTAGTATATTTGTAGACACTTAGTGACATGTTGGTATTTTTTTTTTTGATAAATTGGTATATTTTGTAGACTCCGGCGCCATATAGCCCTTAAGTTTGGCCGAAGTTATTTTTCCAGCCAGTATTCTCATGTGACAGCTCATGTGACTCTGACATGGCCGCAACGTGGACTCCAGCATTGCGGTATTTATCGGGAAGAAAAGAGCGGTTTATGTAGAAAATCGCAAAAGAAATAATCACCCTCCTATTCTTTAATTTCTCTCTCTTCCCCAAATTACAGAAGAAAACCGTAGAACCCCAGAGCATAACGATTTACAAATTGCAGACGATCCAAGTTCAAGGCTTCCATCTACTTCATCGTCTTTGGCGCGGCGCAAAAGGTGAGTGGAAATTTCATATTTTTGAACTAATTAGGGTATATTTGATGGGTTTAGTGTAAATTAGGGTTTTTTTATTATGATATTGCAGATGGGTCTCCATATCTTGGTTAAAATCAGACATGGAGGAAGTTTCCCGATGGGCTGGGTTAAAGATTATGTTGGTGGTAGATTTAATGTTAAGTTTATAGATAAAGAGGAACTGAGCATAGAAAGACTGATGGATGAGGTTAGTGCAATTGGGTATAACAATGTCAATGGCTTGTTCTACTGTGTTCCTGGTGTAGGGGTTACAAATGGTGGATTGAGGTCTCTAAATAATGAAGGTTCCTTAATTGGAACATTAGAACATGTGGAAAGCGTGAAGGCAATTGAAATATATGTTGATCATGGCATTGATGAACCTGCAGAAGTTATTATAGAAGACTGTGATGTGCTGTTGTTGGAAGGTGTGAGTCAACCAATTTATGAGTCACAGACTCAACCAGTTGAAGCACAAGAAGATGTGCAAATGCAACAAGCGACCACTCCTAAAAAAGGGGATAGTAGCAACACCCAGGAGATCAACACCCAGGAAAGCTACTGCTAGTGCCAATGAGAAACAAACATCCAGGAAAGAAACACCCAAGAGGAAGGTAACATATCCTTCAACCTCTAAGAAGAAACTAACACCTAGGAAGGCAACCAAGCTGTCAACCTCCAGTGAAACCCTGCCACAACAAGTAGCAACTGCCTCAGCCTCTTTAGATGAACTGTTAAGAGCACAACAGCAGTCAAGTCCATCTAGTGATAGTGACGACTCTGTGTAGGATGAGAATTACAGAATTGATCCTAGGGAGGCATTTGTAGATGATGCCTTTGATGAAGATGAACTATTTGATGAGTTTAGTAATAATGGCAAGGGAAAAAAAAGAAGATTGTGCAAGAGAAAGAGGATGACAATGCCTACAGTGAATGTGTGGGGCAATGAGAGTGTGCCTGAACCAAATAATAAACCTAGAGAGGCAGTGAATGTAGAAGGTAATGAGAGTGTGCTTCAACAAAATAATGAACCTAGGGAGTCAGTGAATGTGGAGGGCAATGAGAGTGTGTCTGAACAAGGCCAGGAAGATAGGGAGGCAGTGAATGAGGATGACAGTGCCCACAGTGATGATTCCTTTCAAGCTGCTATATGTAGTGAAGATGAGGAATTGAATGAGATTAGGTAGTGCAGTAAGGAGATTCTAAGTCAAGAGATGGGTAACATTGCTTTAAACTCTGGTGCAGTACTGCGAGAGGGTGTTGATGCAGGTAACTCCATGAGTTTTAACACTGTCAGACCCCCTCAAGTGGTTAATGCTAATTTATCAATATCACCTCATGAAGGAGTACATTCAAGAGCTGACAACACAGTTGATGAACCTGGGCCATCAACCACTAAATCACAACAACAGTCATGGCCAGATTTTTGTACAAATTATGATGATGGATATAAATCAGATCCTAGATCAAGTGGTGATGAAGGTCTCATAATGGAAAGTGATGAGGATAAAACTCTTGTCCAAAGTTTACAAAAAAAAGTAGCAAAGGTCAAATATCCATTTTTTAATGAAGAAGTTGATATGAAAAATGTTAAATTTGACAATAGGATTGAAGTTCACGTCAAGGGAAATATTAAAAGAAGCTATATTGAATTACTCCATACAAGAACACCATGACATTGTTTATAGAAAAAAATGATAAGAGGCAGTTGAATGTGAATTGTGCACTCTGTCATTGGCAGCTAAATGCTACACCATGTCATGATGATGCTACTTCTTGGAAAATCAATAGTATGCACCCTTATCATACTTGTAGCAGGATATTCAATAATAGGCTAATCACTGAAGGTTGGCTTACTACAAAATTTATTGACAACTTTTTGAGGGATTCTAAGTTCAAGCCCAAAGACATGAAAGCAGAAATGCAAAAATAATATGAGATCATAGTGGATTTAAGGAAATGTAGGAGGGCAAAGAGTAGAGCTTTGAATGCAGTAGATGGTTTGTTTAAGAAGCAATATGGCTTGTTAAAGCCATACATGAGAGAGCTCTTAAGGAGTAATGATGGAACTACATGCATTCTGAAGGTCATAGATCAAAAGGACTCATTAGAATCAGGGGTCTTTTAAAGATTCTACGTGTGCTTTGCAGGTAAAGTTTAAGTGTTTGTTAGAAAATTTTAAAGTTTTATCAAAGCTTGTATGTGCATGTTTTTTAGGCCATACTGAATTCATTCATGTATTCTCAGCCATGAAAAGGGGGTTCACCAACAATTGTAGACCTATATTTGGACTTGATGGATGCTTTCTTAAACATGCATGTGGTGGGCAATTGCTAAGTACCGTGGGGAGAGACGACAATAATCAGATGTGGCCAATTGCGTAGACTGTTGCGGAGGGTGAAACCAGGAGCTCTTGGGAATGGTTTATGAGAATCTTATCTAGTGATCTCAACATGGGAGAGGGTGAGGGATGGACTGTAATTTCTGACCAACAAAAGGTAAGGATCATTTCATGTCATCAACTATTTAATCTCTACCTGGGCTATATGTTTACATATCTGGGTATATTTTTTTGTTTTACTAGGGTTTAGTTCCAACTATACATGAAGTTTGGCCCCAAGTGGAGCATAGGCAATGTGCAAGACACATTTATTCCAACTGGAGGAAAGCACGTACTAGAAGAACTCTTCAAAAATAATTCTGGTATTGTGTGAAGGCAACCTCCATGGGGGATTTTGTAAGAGAGGCAGTCAAACTCAAGGATTACTCTAAAAGGGCATATGACGACTTCATGGCAAGGGATCCTCACACCTTTTGTAAGTCACATTTTAAATGTCATAGCCAATGTGACAGTGTTGACAACAATATGTCCGAAACCTTCAACTCATTCATCCTTCTTGCAAGATACAAGCCAATAATTTCTATGCTAGAAGACATTAGACTTGCTATGATGGATAGGATGCAGTTAAAGAGGAAGTTGATTATGCAATTTGTGGGTGGGATTGCCCCTAGAATAAGCAAGAAAATAAAAGAGGGATATCAAGAACAATTGCATTGTCAAACACGTTGGTCAGGAACAAATGACTATAGTGGATTTGAGATACATCACAGAGGGATTTGCCATGAGGTTAACTTGGGTGAAAAAATCTGTACTTGTAGGGTTTGGGACTTGACTGGAATTCCATGTCCCCATGCCATTAGTGCAATATTTTTCATGAGAAAGAATCCAGAAGATTTTTTTGTTCATTGGTACAAAAGTGAAGCTTACACAAATGCTTATGAGAGCTTGTTAAACCCTGTGCAAGGTACTAGATTTTGGGACCTTCAACAGGAGGGATATGTGTTGCCTCCTCACAGTATTAGGAAGCCAATGGGGAGGCCCAAACTAGCTAGAAGGAGGGATCCTTCAGAATGTCCAAGAAATCCATTTAAGGCATCAAGGCAAGGTGTGCAATTGAGATGCACCCATTGTGAATCAAGTGAACATACACGGAGAAAGTGCTCCACTGCACCACCAAGACAACAAGCTACACAAGTAAGTTTATTTTTTTGCAGCTGTATTTTGTGTTCATTAAACAACTTAAGCATTACCTGAGCTATCTTGCATGAATCACAAGGAACAAAAGTTGATGAAGGACCATCTCAAGTGAGGAAAAAAGGGGAGACCAAAGGGAAGCCTGATTAAAATTAGATGTGGTGACATGCCTCCAAGCAATGCTCTAACGCTAGCATTGGAAGACGAAGCAAAGCTCCAACAACCAGCATTGAGGCAGGAAGAGGTAGAGGAGGGGGAGGGAGAGGTGGTGTAGGTCAATTACGGATGCCAAAAAGGTTTGGTTTGTGGCAAGGACCACAAGGGGAAATGACATTTAGAGCTCCTGGTGACAGTCAAGTAAATGTGATACAATTGACACCTAATGCACCATCCTCACAGAGTGCCCTCTCAGAAATTGGTCATGTAATTAACTCAACTAGATAACCAGTGTTTTGTATTTTGGGACAAAGTTGTTACTGTCTGGTTAATGTATTTAGGGACAAAATTGTTATTTGGTATTTTGTGTTTAGATGTGTTGATCAGTTCTATCTGGGCATGTTCTATTTAGTATTTTGTGTTATGTTATGTGATAAAGTTTTGTAACTTACATGCACTTGGTATTTTGTGTTTTGTTATGTGTCACAGTAGTTTCTGGGCATGTTCTATCTGATACATTTGGTATTCTGGATGTTCAATACATTGGTAGGTTTAAAGTTTATATGTCTACTTAATGTCGCTAGCTTTATTGACATCATTCAACCAGGTCATGTGCAATATGGGTCAAACATGTACAATTGAATTCATGCCATTGAACCAGGGTATGTAGATTTAGTTATACAAGTCATTGCACCAGGCCATGTGCATTTTGGCACAACAACAACACATACAATGAGGCCAATATACCAATCTGTCAACTTGACAGTGTATTCATACCTATATATAACAACACAGAAAGTTCATTTATTCATGCACAATCAACAACACACATTAGGAGTTCAATATACCAATCTGTCAAAATAAAGTGCTTTATTCATATTACAACCACTTTCACATTACAACCATCTTCACATTACAACATACAGAATTAAACAGAGTGTAAACATTCCTAATAACAAAATAAACTTAATAATCCTTTTTTCTTCTACAATCTTTACGTGCATTCTAATCTTTCTTTCATCATTTTCTGCACTTCTTCCAAACAAGAAGCAGCCTCATGTTGGGACAATTCGACATCCTCTTTAAGCTTGTCAATATGCTCATTGCATCCTCTTAGCTAATTTTCACACCTTTGAAGTAACTCCTCCTTCAACAGCAACATATTCCTCAAACCATTAATCTCCTCTCTTAGAAACAAAAATAATTGATATCCAACACTACACATTGGTTTGTCAATCCATTCCCAAATATCACAACCACCGGCCTATCATTACTCAAAAATCAAAGGAGACCACGATCAAGTGAGATGCTCAAAAAATTACAACTTCAAAGTAAAAACTGCAGTTGATTACTGCAACAAATGAGGAAGTAAAATTAACTTACATGCTGATTGTGGTATTTGTAGAACCTCCTTCCCGGAGTTTCATCAGTCATTGAAGTAAAATATTCGCACTCCAAACCATAATTACAAACCTTCACCCCAGATTGCTTTGCTAGATCATTCCACTGTCGTATAGCTTTTATTCCATTAAACCCTTGTTTGCTTCTTCCCATGCTCACGCTTGACACTATCTTGAGCGACAGCTTGAAGATGAAGAATCCATCACTAATTTAACTCCCACTGAACCTAACCTAACCCTAGAAGGAAGAAGAAGATGGAGTAAGAAGAAGAAGAAGACGATGGGAGACGCAGAGGTGATGAAGAGAAAAGCCCTAATCTGAGATATAAACCCCCCTTTTGCCGAAATTTATTCAGCCCAACTATCACCACGCTAGAGTCCACGTTGCGGCCACGTCAGAGTCACGTGAGCTGTCGCGTAGGAATATTGGCCGGAAAATTGACTCCGGCCAAACTTAAGGGCTATATGGCACCGGAGTCTACAAAATATATCAATTTGTTAAAAAATATTAACATGTCATCAAGTGTCTACAAAATATACCAATTTGGCCATTTTGCCTATTTAATAATAATAAAAACTGAACTAGGGACGACATCACGTGAGGGTAATTGAACCCAACCCGAATACGAAAAACCAAATTGAACTGCCCCAAAATTGGTTGATTGAGCCTGTTTAATTGGTTCAGACCGTAGTTTGCTTAGCCCTGGCTCTAATACTTTACCAACTTACCCCCATGGAAATATCTCCAAAATCACCCCCCTCCTCCGTCACCACCGACAACAAGACGCAAAAAACCTCAGTTGAAGACAACTTCCTCCTCTCAAACCCCTCATTGCCTCCCTCATTGAAAGCAACCAACAATATCAACAAACATGGTGCGATCATCTCATTCAGCGTGGTAGAAATATATATCGAACCATTCGTTACTGACTCTTCAATTGCTTCGAAGACGAATTTTGGCAAACCACTGAATAAGTAATTTGGGGTTTCTAATTAGGAAGCTAATGTGGGGGAAAAAAATCCAGATTTCGTGAGAAAGGGAAAAAGAACCTACCTATCTTGATGAGGATTCTTTTTTCTCCTTAACGACGATAGCGCCATCATAGGAAACGGCGAGAGAAAGAAGGAGTTGAGTTGGGAGGGGGGAGAGTTGAGTAAGGATGAGACAGGAAGGAGAATATAGTTAGAGAGTTTTTATTTTTTGATCAAGGTAGAGGGGGTTGAAACGTAAAAAATCTATAAATTTAGGGCTTTTTCAAAAGTGAAATAAGGACAAAATTTCAAAACAGTGCCATTTACAAAAATATTCCCAAAAAACGATCCCTTTCAACAATATTCGTCAAAACCGACCTAGTTTCAGCTATCGGGCTGAAACTAAGTCGGTTTTGATGAAAAAAATATGAATAGCCCCGTGAAGTTTAATAGTCATTTAACTAAACTGCTAAACTTCATGGTTCAAAACAACTTCAGGGTTAAAACGAACTTCACGGGACTTGAAGTCCTGTGAAGTTTAACAGCTTAATTAAATGACTACTAAACTTGAGAAGTCTCGTGAAGTTTGAGAGCTTTTTTTGTCAAAACCGACACAGTTTCAGCCCAATGGCTAAAACTATGTTGGTTTTGACAAATATTGTCGAAACATATCGTTTCTTAGAAATATTTTTGAAAAAGGGCCGGTTTTGAAAATTTTGTGATTCAACAGGTCACATCTCATCTGTCTCTCTCTCTCTCAGAGAAATGGCGACTGGAGGAAAGGTGTCATTCAAAGTGACCCTGACATCGGATCCAAAACTCCCCTTCAAAGTGTAATCTTTGCCTCATTTGTCTTTGATTTCTAGGGTTTCGTTAGTCAATTTATGTTTTTTTTTGGGAATTTTAGTTCGTCGATTTTTATGCAGTTTCAGTGTTCCGGAGGCGGCGCCATTCACTGCAGTGCTAAAATTCGCTGCTGAGGAGTTCAAGGTTCCTCCTCAAACTAGCGCGATCATCACCAATGGTACTGATTCTTTTCGTCTTATGTTTCTTATAGCCAAAAAAGTTATTATTATTATTTCTAGTTGCAAGTGTTCGAGTTATTGTTATTAGTGACAAATTGTCTGCGAATTTTTAGTTTTATAAAAGGGGACTAGGAGATACATGGCAGGAGGAGGACTAGGAGATATAAAAGGGGAAAGGATTGACGAAAAACGTCTCAATGGAACACTTACTTCAGTATTTATATTTAGATTCTATGTTCAAAATTGATATTCAACCTGCTAGACAATTGCGACTATCAATGAGCGATTGAAGTGTTTTCACAAAAATTTTCATACATTTAGCCTAAACTCCTTTAAAATCAAATGCAAAAGAACAAGGATCATTTAATATGGTCGATATAATATCTTACATTCATAGGTTGAAATGATAAAGTCCAGAAAACATGTTAACAGTAGACTGTATCAAATGGCATCTTCTACCAATTCACGTGGTGCCATTAAAATTATACAAGTCTTGAATAAAAGTCTGTAACACACATACTGCCATTGATTAACTGGTTTAATTTGCATAATCCAGAGTTACATGAATGTTATAAAGAACATCTTGCATCGTTAAAATTTTTAACCTTTCTTCTCTTGCTAATGTCAAAGAAATCTCAAGCATGTTCATTTGTTTTACTATGGACTAGATGATGGGAAACAGAAAATAGTAATTGTAGGTTATCTTGTTGTAGTGTGTCATGATGACATTGCTCAAGGTATGGAACTACTTTGGAGTGTGGAAAGCATAATATTCATGTGGCGCTATGTTACCTGGGTACTTCTATTAGGAAGCTGTACCCATACCCAACACATATGAATGTACATGGAAAAAACAATATTCATTTGTTTTCTATTAGGAACTACTTTGGAGTGTGGGAAGCATAATATTCATTTGTTTTTTCGATCTATTTCTTATATTGATCTTATGTACATGGAAAAAAACAATATTGATCTTATGTAAATTATTAATTTTAACACGTATGAATGTACATAACATGTATATATTTATATATATAACCGTGTCCCCGTACTCTACCTTTTACAAATTTGCCGTGTCTCGTACATGTACCAATATCCATGCCCGTATTCGTACCCATGCAACTTAGACATAGCGAAATGCTTAGTGAATTGGTTTCCTAACAAGGTGGTAAGATCTAGCAAAGCAAAGTGATAACCTGCAATTTTGTTCGGTAGTATGACACTTCCTACAATTTTTTATTTTAAATAAGACCACCTTTCAAGTTAGAAAAAGGCGATCATCTAAGCGAAGCAAGACTAGATATTCAAGAATTTCATAAAAGAGCACTTAATGTGTAATTAAACTTTGTGTCAATAATTTATAAGACATACAAAAAATTCATAAAAATCAGGACCAAGGTAAATTTTGTCCATTTCCAAGTCATATGTTTCCTTGCATTTTACTTCATTACTGTTCTATTAGAAAATAAAAATAAAAAGATTTCAAAAATTTTCCTTGTACTAAAGGCCATGATAGAAAAACTGAATAGTCATAATTCTTAAACAGCTTTGCAAATGGTTGCCTATGGTCATCCGTTAATGTAGATTAAATGCAATAAATATGCACTCCCTCCAAATAATATAGCTCAGTTGTCATGATTGATTCTCTATCCTCTTCTTCACAAAATTTATTTATTTAATTAGTTGTTATGTGTGTGGTATAAGCACTCCATACTATCACAAAATTAGTACTAAAAACCAAAATTTATTTATTAAAGAACAAAAATCATTTCTCTTCTCACTGCCCTAAAAAATTTAGAGCTTTTCCCACCAAGTATGACTAATTAAGATCATAGTAATCAATAAAAAATAATAACTAATCGAGCCTAAATACCATCATTGATTATCACAAAATAGTACATTAAATACAAAATGTACCATCCAAAAATATACCTACAATAAAAAACAATTTAATTAGATTTGAATGCATAAAGTTTGCCCAAATTGAAAAATAAAGGTCACAATATTAAAGCACTACTTGCTCTCCTAAAATTTCATAATAATACATGTTAAAAGAGTTTTTTTAATCATTTTTGTGGAGGGAAAAATTCTAAAAGTTGGAGGGATAAGTTATATTACAGCCGCTAATATGTGACACTTTTAAATGACCGAGTGGAACCAATGCTTAATAGGTTCCAAGTTAAGCTAATTCAAGGATTTTTTTTTTAATTTTTAATTTGATCCAAAAATATCAAATAAGCACAAGATAGAAAGAAAGGACAAAGTGAGGAAGGAATTACTAGAATATTTGCTCAAGGGGCATCTTTCCTAAAGCTCACTATTACAAAGAGCTCATAGGATATATTGCAAATGACTTGTTTGTGAGTACAACTAGGCTCATAATGATTAGACACCTTGTTTGTAAGACGCTGCAGTTCAATTCCAGGTCTTGGTCCTCTCTCTTCACCTCTCTTCTAATCCATTCTAAAACATAGGAAGATACCTTTTTCTCCTTGTATGCATATCTCATGCTAGCATGGCGTCAAGATCCAAAACTATTTCCTTAAGAGCTTGAGGCAATAGGGCATGATGCTCTCAAAATACCGAGTGTAACCGAAACTTAATAGAGTCCAACTTGAGCTGATTCAAGGATCTTGATAGAGGTTAATTTTAAATTTCATCTAGAAATATAAAAGAAGCACACGATCCAAAGTTCAAGATAGAAAGCACAATGTAGAAAGAAACGAGAAAGTGAGAGGGGGAACAATGGAATTATCTGTTTGAAGAGGCCCCTTTTTCTATACTTCATTATTAAGAAGAATAGGACTTAACTGACCAATAACTTGTTTATGAGTATTGTTTGGCCTGTAACAATGAGGCATCCTGTTGTTGTATAGTATGTTGTAGTTTAATTCTAGATCTTGGTTTTCTTTCTCCCACCTCGCCTCACTATGTACTCCCTAAAGAAGGAAAAATGACGCAAACAGTGTATGTAGCTGACAAGTACTTGCCTTTATCGTTGAACTAGAAGATTTTAAATAAACAACAGTCCTAGGTTGCATCAGAATATTATGATCTTTTATTACTTTATCTATGTCCCTAGTTTTATAAGAAAACCTAGTTTGCAGGTGATGGTGAACGTTTGGTAAGGCCTTTGCCTAATTTAAAAATTTTAATTACTATCCTATATTTTAACACTAAAGGTATGTGCATTTTCCCTCTGGGTTTTCTTTCATTCTCATGTAATTTGTAGGATTAGCTTCGTTTCAACTCAGATGTATTTCATGAGTAACTGTATCATGATACCTTGTACTCTAGTACAACCACGAGCTAGAAATAAATAGTGAGTAGGATAGCTGCCGCTTTGTATGTCTCTATCAAAGATAGGCATGTATCAAGTACTGGAATTTGGCATGCTAAAATTAGATCTAGAAACCCTCCCTAATACAAGACATGGATCAATTGTTGGTCTGCTGCTTTATATATGAATAAATCTGATTAAGGTTGCGTATTCACTCTTGATAACATTTTCACAATATTTGAAGTTTTTAGAGTTTTAAACATACACAAAACATTCTATTGATCGTATATGTGTATGATCACTTTTGGTACTGAAAATGTTCTACCAATTTCATAACAATTTACATGCCAATATGTGCTCTATATGAGGGTTGATAAAAGTGCCAAACTTGACACTAAATGATGGTTATTACAAAATTCATAGTTAAGGTCAACAGAAAAATATTTACCAAAGTTGGATCGCATTTCAAATTATAAAATGAAGACTTTCTACTATCTGGACGATCATGAGTTCTAGTGTTAGGTAGGAACCATCTAAACCATTATAAAAAGAAAAGGTAATTAGTGTTAAGAATGAAGCAACATTGCAATAGTATCATAGTTCTCAATTCTCATATGTTAATTTTGAACAATCATTATAAAAAAATACTCTGTAAGTACCCAAGGTTTTAAATGTCGGATGTCGGGTTCATGTCAGACGACTGAAATCCATGTCGGATAGTGAAAATCAGGGATATATCGGGGGATATGGACTAAATATCGGATTGCCATATCGGGTGGTGCACATATATATAATACCAAGTCCTAAATGTAATCTAAGCATTCCTAAATTTAATATAAGTATACTTTATAAATTCTAGAGGCGGCGCCGGTGATGGGTGGATTCCGATGTCGTAGGGAGGCAGTGCCGGCGACGGGACGTCGTAGGGAGGTAGTGTCGGGGTCTTCTTCTTCTTTGTCTGCTCGAGGTCCTTCGAATGAGTCACCGACCACCATCTTCCCTTTATCTCGATGACGGGATACCCTGCCGCCCTCAGGTTCGGTTGGGGTTCGGATTTCGGAGCGCAATGGGAGATGGACGATAGGGGGAGGGGGGAGGGGTGAGGGGGAGAGGGCAGAGATGGAGGTGGGGGAAGGGCGTCGTCGTTCACGAAAGGAGTGATGGGTTCCCAAGTCCGCTGCAGCCTTAATTTTTCTCTTTTCTTTCTATCGGGTTCATAAGAAACCCTTAAATATGAGAACTGGTCAAACGGGTTTGGGTTTTTATCACTAAATTCAAACCCAATAACAAAAAATAGATCTAAAAAAGGGTCATATCGGTCGATTTTTCAAAGCTGAAAAATCGGTCGATGTGCCCGATATGGCCCCGATATTTCCGATTTAGCCTTGAAAACCGACATACGAGTTGAAAATACCCATGTCGTGTCGCTCAAGCCCTCAAACCGACATGTCGGCTGACATGTCGGCCGACATTTAAAACCTTGTAAGTACCTTATACAATCTATTCAATGTCCTAAATGTAATATGAAATTATATTTGATATTTTCAAGTGCAATTAAAATCCAGTGTAAATCAATTAATGTTGACCTGAACAAGAATTCTAATCCATTTCCCTAATGGATTTGATTTGGATATTACACAAATGATAAATCCTATCTGAGCCCAATTAGCTGCCTAAACCTAGCCAAGCTGATTAGGTAGCATCCCATTCACTGTTTAATTTAGTCCTAAAATTTTATGCTCATATTTTGATTTCCATGTAGAACTTTTAAATGGTCAATTGTTATAAATGTTGTTATAGAGTTTTCGCAGACAATAACTTTATGTGTATATTTCCCTAATCTGTAAAACCTTTTTGTTTTGCAGATGGTGTTGGTATTAACCCTCAGCAAAGTACAGGTAAATCCTCGATTCTGTCAAATATGCTCTGAATTAGATTTATTGGAAATCTGGTCTATTTTTTATCGTATGGTACTCCTGGTTATTTCTATACTAGCAACTATATTACATGGGTACTCCTATTTTGGAAGCTATACCTGATACGTACCCATACCCGTACCCAAACTTTTTGGCAATTCTTGAATATATGCATACGTTGTTCAAGCGTGTATTCAATTATATACTACATGTTTTCATTTAAAACACTCCTCATACACTTCTTGGATGTATATTTTACACTTCACATCTGTTTCTAATAGATTGATCTTATACAAATGAAAAAATGATATTGATTTTATGTCAATTATTAATTTTAATACATATAAATATACATAACATACACATTTTTAACCGTGTCCCTGTACCATACCTTTAACAAATTTTCCGTGTCTAGTACCCATACCCATGCCCATGCGACTTAGGCGATATCTAGTGGTTATACTAAATCTCTCTTTTGACTAACAAATATCAAACTTATGGGTAGTCTCACCAAGTTTTGCAACTCAGATATTATTGCTGTTTTTTCTATACAAACATTCAATTATAAATAGCATCTATGACTTCAAATTATCACCCATTTCATTGTATGCAATATTTTCCATTCTACAAATATATAGGGCATAGTAGAAATCTTTAGTTAATCTAGTAAGCGCCTTAAACCTGGCATCTTCTTAGCACTTTCTGACAGTACACTTTAAAAGAGGTGACCTGTTTTTGCAAGAGTATTTATTATTTGAATGTGTGGATAATCTTTTGAAACCTTAGATAATTGCATTTGATGAATGTTTTCCTCAAGATTGATACTGTGATGTTTTTTGCAAAAGCAGTTATCGTTCAAATGTGTGGATAAGCTTTTGAACCCTAGTTAATTGCATTTGATAATTTTTTTTCTTCCAGGTTGAACCTGCAATCAAATTGTATTTTCCTCGATTTGGATTAAGTGGTCATGTGACATGTCTGTGAGAGTTTCGGAGAAAAATAATGAAAGTAACATGATCATATTTATGTATAGATACATGCATACATGTATATATACATATACATACACATACATGTACACATAACACATCATATAATTACACACCAACATATATATAGGAAAAATGAATATGATGTGGTAGCTCATTCTATTGAATGAGCTATACCAAGAGATATCCTGGTGGTGAGGCCTAAACTGCTAATCACAATTGAATGGATGAACCCGTACTTTCTTGCTCTTGTGCTCATTTTGCTAAATGACGTGACATCGTATCTATATGTTACCCATCTATCTGCTAGTAGAAAATTAGGCATCCTAGATAGAAATATCCGTCTAGGATTAGCATCCTAGATGGAATTCCTTCTAGGATGTTGCATTCTAGAAGGAATTCCATCTAGGATGAAATTTCGTCTATGATGCTAAAACATCCTGGACGGAATTTAGAATCGTAGATAGAAATTTCCTTCTAGGATGCACACAAATTCTACTCATTAAATTCTAGTAATTTGCTGCCATCTTATACCAATGATTATTGATGTATTACAAATGTAAAGTTATACAAGTGCAGGAATTACAGAGAGAGAAGGGAGGGAGGGAGGGAGGGAAAAATTTGTGTTATTGTAGCGCATCTAACTTCATATAGTAGTAAATGTCATACATGAACTTATACAATATGCCAATTAAATTTACAATAATTCAAGAAAATGGCATGTACAGTGGTCGTCGTTAACTTGATACATAAATCTCAACAGAAAAAACTCAAGGACAAGAACCTTCTAAGATGAAGGTTCCAAATTTGTGTCGACTTGCTTTCTAAGTTCTTGTAGTGTTTCAATCTAAAAAGCTCCCACCTGAATGCCTTTAATAGCAGTAAGATCTACAACAACATGCAATTTTCATAAACAAGCCTGATGATATTAGCAAAAAAGATTCATCGGGTTGCCTTCTAAATTCACTGGGGTTCAACCTTAAGACATAATATGAAGCACACTCCAACTAGACAAAATAGTAAGTCATCAAGTTCTTAAATTACAAGTGTTAGGCTTATCTTCATATCAAGCTCTTAAATTACACCTAACTTTCAATTCTGCATTTCAACTGTAAAGCATTAGAATACTTTAGTAAAACACAGCAAAAATATTCTAAGACCTAATAAGAGACCTAAAAAAGAATGGGCATACTCATAATGTAGTAGTGAGCTTCAATGACTTGGCACCTTGCATGTTGATTATGCCTGTAATGCTCAAGTTAAATGAATGTAACTTTTAGTACTTGGTAAGATATTAAATAAATTTTATATTTAAACAAAGACATATGGTAGATATTTCCATGCATTGTAGAGTTAAAGTTCTACCCTACCACTAATTGTCTCTACTTGATGGTGAAAGACATTCACAATTCAAGAAAGCAATATCAGAGGAAACTGTGTCATATTTTAGCTGAGATCTAACAAGATTAAACAAGGTAAGATAATGAAGTGCAAAATACTAACAACAGTAGATGTCATGAAATTTTTTTGTTATAGTTGCAGGAATGAATTTATGAAGGTCAGATTACTCGTATTCGTAACCCTCTAATTTTTATTTTGATAAAATTATTAATCAACGATACGAAAGAAAATAAAAGAAAAAGTTCATGTTTGAGAAATTTCAAGGAATACAAGTAGACCTATAATGCATTGATTGAAACCTTGTCACTCCTCGATATGTAGATGCCCCTCGAGAAAAGCCACTGCGAAGTGGGGGACTATGACATAGCACGATCTATCAAGCTCTAGAAAAAGTGATTAAACAAACTAATATGCAGAGTAAACACAAACTCACACTAAAATTATAGCGGAAAATAACTTTAAATATCAAACAATATGAACTAACAATTAATAGTAATAAATGATGCCAAACCATAGCAAATAAGTAATGCGTTTGCGATAAACCTGAGGCGTGAAACGTCGAGCACCGTCCACAAATCCTAATTAAGTACTCAGTGTTGGAGTCGAATTCATATTAGCTAGATCGGTTTCAAAATAAAATGGTTAGTTCAATATAAATCAAGGATGCAACAGTTCTAATTAACCACAATATAAACAATCTGATTAAATAGGAATAAGAGTTTAGATCTGAGTTTTGTAGTTCTCTGTCACTGTGGAATTCTGCAGGGATCAAATCTGTGAATGAGGTTGCAATGTTGAGAATACCGGGCACCGTCCACCGTCCACGATATTTGTTAAAGGGGGAGGGGGGGCGTTGTTCACGATACTGGTGGTCTCTATTCACGGCACTGTTCATGGTACTATTCATTGAACTATTTGCGGGAGGCTTAAAAAGACGCAATTGAAATCACTCTAGAAATCTCCAATAATTCTGATTCAAATTTCACTGCCTATTACATGAAGTTCCTCCCTATTATAAATGGTATAAATCCTGTCATGATATAAATGGTATAGGTAAAGGTGTATATAATCCAGTGTTTTGTTTACTATCCTTTGCTACTTGACAAACCCTATAGTGTGACGCTACTTGTGCAACATCTTTTTAACACTAGGTCAATAAAATCTACCCTTAACCACAAACATTGTCTTATCACGACCAAAATGTTCTGTAGCTCCTCCTGCGTGTAACTCCCAAATAGGTTGATCCCTAAGTGACGTGTTGGGGATGCACAATCGAGTACCTTTAAACAAATAACAATATATGATAGTGAAACCTACTATACTTTAAGGTGAGTCATGTGTAAGAGAAGTGTAGATATCACTAAAATCTCTACAAGCAGAATACTCTCCTAAGATTTGTTCAAATCTAATTACTCATACATTCATCATGTTTAATATACAGAATGTCCTGCTTAGTGCATCGACGACTTTATTTTCTACCCCGGCTTTGTGTTTAAGTAAATGTGTACTCCTGAATGAATTCTACCCATTTAATATGTCTAGGCCCTAAATTTTTCTAGGAATTCAAGTATTGTAAGGCTTGATGGTCAGAGAATAGGACGAATTCCTTAGGTAACAAATAGTGGCGCCAATACCTAAGACTCTATATCACATCATAGAATTCTTTATCATGGGTCGATTAGTGTTGTCGAGCATCATTTAATTTTTCACTAAAGTAAGCTATATGATGACCCTCTTGACTCAACGCTCCTCCTATACCTACTCCTGATGCATCACATGCAACCTCAAAAACTTTAGAGAAATCAGGCAGACTTAATACTAGGGCAGTGGTAAGCTTCTCCTTAATTTCCTCAAATGCTCTAGTAGCAGACTTAGTCCACTGAAATTCTCTTTTTTTAAGACAATTTGTAATTAGGGACATAACGGCACTAAATCCTTTGACAAATTTCCTATAAGATGTAGCTAGCCAATGAAAGCTTCTGACTTCATGAATGTTCTTAGGAGTAGATCACTCTCTAATAGCCTTAACTTTGTCAGGGTCAGCTCATACTCCTTCACTAGAGACTACAAAACCTAGAAAGTTGATTGATGTAGACATGAATTCACACTTATTTAGGTTGACATATAACTTTTCCTTACAGAGGACATCTAAAATCTGTATTAAGTGAAACATATGTTCCTCCCGGGTTTTGCTAAATATTAAAATATCGTCAAAATATATAACAACGAATTAGGAACGGACGCAAAACTTGTGTCATTACCCTCATAAAGGTGCTAGGTGCATTGGACAATCCAAAGGGCATAACTAACCATTCAAACATCCCGTCTTTAGTCTTAAATGTGGTTTTCCACTCATCACCATCACGGATACGAATCTCATGATACCCACTTCTAAGATCAATCTTAGAAAATATACTAGATCCTGCTATGGCATCTAATAAGTTATCTAGTCTAGGAATAGGGACCCTATACTTAACAGTGATCTTATTAATTGCTCGACTATCTACACACATCTGCTAACTACCGTCTTTCTTAGGGGTAAGCAAAACAAGAATGATACAAGGACTCAAGCTCTCCCTAATGAAGCCTTTTAGCTATAATCCATCTACATGACAGTGTAATTTAGCACGCTTAGTAGGGTTCATCCTATAGTGCGGCAAATTCAGTAAGGTGGCCCTTGATACTAGATCTATAACGTGTTGAATGTCTTGCATTGGAGGTAACTCATTAGGGAGTTCATCGGTCATGATATCCTTAAAATTGGAAAGGATTTGACGAATTTCGGGAGGGTGTTTTGGTGGTTTACTAATAGTGCTTGCGCTAATGGCCACAATCGCATACATAAAACCTTCTGGAGCGCTTTCCCTAATGAATTTATTTTGAGTTAAAATGTGAACAAATTTGTTTTGCTGACTTTTCTAGGTGGAGTGGTACCTTTAACATTCTTAGGTTCTTTTGGTTTTGTCGGATTCAAGATTATTTTTTACTATTGAAAGTGAAAACAAAGTTGTTTGACCTTTTGAAACTAGTAAAATCTCTATTGTATAGCTAAGGTTGTCCTAATATAATGTGGGCAACATCCATAGGGAGGACATCACATCAAATATGGTCTGAGTTACTAGGCAACTGAATAGGAATTAAACATCTTTGGGATATAGGTATAGCAGTTTTATCTATCTAGGCGACATTATAGTGTTGTGGATGTGGTTCTGGCTTTAGATTCATGTGTTTAAGTGCTGACTTGGTTATTATATTAACACAACTATCTCCATCTATTACAAGCTTATATATTTTCTCATTAACTTTAAAGTAGGTATGAATGATAGAGTTCCTACGCTAATCATCTTCATTTCATGTTGTTGCTAACGTACAGCTCATAACGCCTAAAGAGGTGGCTAATAACTCATCAGCATCGCTATCCCTATTATTAACCTTGTAAACGTCTTCTTCCTCATCTTCATCTTCTTCTATTTCTTGGCTACCTGCTCCTAGGTGTAAATTACGACTAGGGCATTGGTGTGCATAGTGTCCTATACCCTCACAATCAAAACACCATTCGGGTTTCTTGTCTTTCTTTGTGGAGCTACTTACAGTGGTCTTTACCTTTTGATCTATAGACTTGTTATTATAACGTTTTAACTTGTTATCTATTTGCTTTTTAAACGACTGTCCTATTGGGTTAGATAACTTCTAAGTGCTAGGTGTCTTAAGATATTGCTTAAAATCTTGAGCAACTTGGTAGGCATTGTCACGCCCCGAAACTGCAACGGAATATCATAAAATACGGGGTGCGCGACAGCAGCGACCAATGCCTAAGACAAGTCTTATGCACGGGTCAAGCCTGGCACTTTATATCACATAGTTTATTTCAAATATTCATAAACCTGCTGATGATAGAAGTCAGAGCAACTATATATATAATCGGTACTTACAGCCCACAAGCTTACCGTTATAAGAATTTTTACAAAACAAAACAAATTGTGCTGAATGTAACACCAAAATGAAGAGGCTCTCCATATCACGTCTCTCAGCTAAAAGCTCAAACCAAAAGCTCGGCTAGTAGGAAGCTATGCCGGATCTGAAAAAAATTAAAAAAAAATAACGGGGTGAGCTAGCGCTCAGTGAGAACATTTCCCACTAGAGTTCCTAGATAACTAACAAAATAGTAATAAGAATAATTCTCCGAAATGACGAATTACAAATTTTGCATGAGAAATTCGAAGATAGTAAAATACGATCCAAATATCGTAATTTTATCATTTTTAAGAAAGAATACAACAATTATATTTCCTTTCTCATATGCAACTGAATAAACTGTGAAATTTCTTGGAATCAAACTTTTTTTGAATCAAGGTAAAACATTAAGAAGGAAAAGAACTACTAATTTGTTCAAAATTAGAGAATTGTTGTTTTCTCAATTTCACAGTCAATTATCAGAATTTTGAATCAAGGTAAACATTAATAAAGAAAAGAAACTACTAAATTGGATACAAAACCAGAGGACTATTATTTTCTCAATTTTGCAGTCAATTATCAAAATCTTAAATATGATGAGTCGTGTTCTTCGAATTCACGTTCAAATCTCAAATCATAATTCCATTACTGTCAGGCGATGTGGACTTTAGTGGTAGCTTCTACGGGCTCTAGAGGTGGCTCCCACCGCGTTCATACGGTGTAGCACTTAGCCCCGAATAACACTTAGCTCCACATTTCCAGCTAGTAATTCATGAAACACAATAATCACCTCATATGTCACACTAAGGCTACGAATTTTAGCCCAGTAGCAAGGGAATGCGTAAACCGCATCAGATAACAGATAATTCCCGGGAATCGAATGCACCTAACACTGCCATAGGCTACTGGCCAAATACAGAGGGGCCAGAACAGATTTCAGAAGGGCCAATACAGAAGGGCCAAGGCCAAATACAGAAGGGCCAAATAAAGGTGCATCCACCATATGGCAGGCAGAACTAATCCATAGTGGACTATTTGAGGGTTTGAAAACATCGAGATCACATGTCAAATGAGAAATACTTTGCATATCAGAATTTGCAGATATTTCAAATGAAATTGACAAGGTAAAACTCCTCATTTCTGTTAAAACAGTTTACGGATGTTTATTTTTCTTTTATCAGTTACTAAGTCAAAAAAAAAAAAAATCTTTGAATCCGTTAAAGTGTTGAAATACGTTCCAATTACCTCATCAAAACATTCAGATAAAACAATGTCCACGATTATTCGAAAATTGCATGAGAGCCAAATTCATTTTTTTCCCACATTTTATATACAAATCAAATTTACTTTTCATATATTGTACGAGGCTAACATCGTATTATATGATAGACCACAACAGAAATAGGTCAAATCTTTACATATATGAAAAGACATATTTTTTTTCACAAGATAAATCAAATACAAAACTCATGCAATTTCATATTATAAAATACTAGTGAGAAATGAACTCACCTCTGATGGTCACGACTTTCTTAAATTATTATTCTCCCGAATCTCAACCAGAACCTATAATATAAGATATATGACTAATTATTAATTCAGAACAAACATATATTATAGGTAATTCAATAATAATTAAATTATGCAGTGCATATGAGTTTGTTGCTATCTCTGATAATTCATCAAAATTTTATAATTCTCATACACTAGCTTTTGGACTTTTTTAGTAATTTATAATAATATAGGGGTTATAGGGAATTAATCAAGCCCATAATTATCTTTTACTCTTTAAATTGGACTTGTTTGCAAGTTGAGTAAATAACAGGGGTTTAACAGATATTTTCCAGCCAATTTCAACCATAACTCAGTTACTAAGGTCTGTTAGAAATTTTTTTCATGATTTTGGGGGTTTAAAGCAATTTTCCTTCATTTATTAAAAGAAACCCCTGATCATCTTCCTCCCCCTTCTTCTTCGTTTCTTTCTCTTCTTTTTTTTTTCGTTCTTTTTCTTTCTCCTCCTCTGTTCATTCATTTTTTTTCCAGTTTTCTTCTTCTCTCCCTCTCTCCCTCTCTCTCTCGTCCTCTCCTTGTCTCGCCAAAACCCCAAGACCGTGGCAAGGGAGCACCGGCGAGCAGAAGCGGCCGGCGGTCAGATCCCCGACGAAACTAGGGTTAGTCTATTTTCCTTTTTTTTCCTCTCTGTTTGTTTTCATGTATCCTAAACATGGAAAAATCCTTTGTAAACCCTAGATTTTTAAGTTCATGATCATAACAACTTAAATCTCTTACTTATTCTAATTGATTTGATTTACTATGAAATTGGAAGAGGATTATACCTTAGGAGCTTGATTTCCACTTTCCCTATCTTCTTTCCCCTTCTTCTGCTTCTTCTTCTTCTTCTTCTACCTCTCTCTC